>CAUYMX010021713.1:0-40873 GCA_963573855.1 Lepilemur septentrionalis
TGCCCAGGTGTCGTAGGTTTGTGTGTTCTATGGGTCCGCCCCCGCCCTCTGCCCGGGGCAAAATTGTGACTCCCTGTCTCAAAAAAAAAAAAAAAAAAAAAAAAAAAAGAAATGACAGGACAAGTACAAGAAGGCCAACATTTTGTTTGCTTTTTAAAAATTAAATCTCCTTGTGTGTATATATATTATTTTTTAAAAGTAGACACAGGCTAACGAGGTCTGGGCTTTTTGGGCCACATCTGCTGTTGTAAGAAGTGGCTCCGGTGGTGACCCTTGGTACCCAGGGTGCAAAGGGAGCAGGTGTGGTGTGGACAGCCACCCCATCTGGAGGAAAACCCACTCCAGCTTCCATATTCCACTTGCATCCCGGATCGGGTGGGAAGGAGAAGGGGCGTGAACATGGGGAGAGGGGCTGAGGGGAATTTTTTCAAACCTATGCCTGTAGCGTAACTGTTGACTTCTGGAAGTTCCTTGGGCATGGATCAGGGTTACCGGGGAGCTTGGCTCATTCCTTCTGAAAAGCGCACATTAGCTTTCCCGCTAGCATGTCAAACGTCTAAAGCTGCATGAGAACCGAGACAGGAAACAAAAGGTGATACAGCCCCAGCCCCGGACTCCTGCTAGGCTCCGCACATCTGCGCGGCTTCTGCACGCTGGCCGACTTCAGCGGAAGCGCGAGGCACGCGGAATGGCCGAGGGACCCGGCCTCTTCACCCCTCATCACATTTTGAGATGGGCAACACCAGCTTTTGAATCAGGAAGCAATTTGAAAATCAGTCATGTTTTGATCCCTCAGGCCTGGTTTCACCTGATTAATAAGCTGTGCTTTCAAGGCCCTACCCGGTTGCTTCCCCTGGGCAATGTCCTCCCCAAACCCACCCTCCACGCGTCTGCAAGCCACCTCCTTGGGTTCCCTTCTGAGCGAGCCCAGCAATAGCAGCGGGGCCGCCTTTCCCAGAAGGGCTAGCCCTGCGCTAGCTGACCTTGCCAGGAGGAATTTCTGTCTGCAGTTTGAATTTCCTTCCTGCCTACTTTCAGGCCTTTGCTGCTGGCCACGCTCCCCTTTGGCCACCCAGAATAAATCTTCCCTGCGTCCCTGACAGCTGCTGATTTGGCTTCTTTCTTACTTTTTTTTAATTGAAAGTAAACCTTCAAAGCAGCCCAGCCACCTGAGAAGCACGGCTGAGCGCGGCAGCTGGGCCCGCGAACCTCAAACAGCAGCGCGGCATTTCGCCGGGTCCCCCTCCCGCTTGGGGCAGGAATCACGGGGCTTTGTGGGCTGCCAGGGCCACTTAGCTTTCAATTTAGCTTTTGCATTAGAAAAAGGGAATATGGACACGGGTCAAAGGATTGTGAAGTGATTTTGAAAGTAGCTGTGTAACAGGAGAGAGGGAGAGAGGGGGCAGAAGGGGAGATTCATTTGCAGAGGGAGGTGTGAGTTTTCCGGCAGAATGCAAATTCAGTTTATTTATAAGAGAAATCTGAGGGTGTCTTTGTGCTGCCCAGTTAGACTATTGGGAGTACTTTGCAGAAGGAAATTAATTTTAAAGAGCATATTCAAATTTAATAGTCTCTTTTTTTTCATTTAGTTATTTTAAAGGATGGCACCACAGAGAAGACCACCAGTCTTTAACACCAGGAAGCAACAATGGATGGGGTGGCACAGGGAGTCAGGGTTCCCAGATTCTCTTTTAGGGTCTTCTCCTTAGTTACGTCGTCATTTTAAGCTGATCAGATCTCCACGTCTTCCCCCAAACACATTTTGTTTTTGTTATGGAAATTCTTAAATATTCAGGAAAGTTGAAAAAATAATATAACAAACACTTTTATATCTGCCACCTAGATTCAACAATGGTTAACATTTTTTTCCGTATTTGTTTTATTTTTTTCTCTATCTTTGTGTGTATACACCCACACCCACACACACATTTGCTGAACAATTTGAAAGTATGTTACAGGCATCGTGACAGCCTCACCCCTAACTAAATAGCCTGGCATGCATTTCATAATAAGGATGTTCTCCATTTTCCTACCTAACCGCAACACTGTTATACCTAAGAAAATTAAGATGAATTCCCTATACCATCTAATATCCAGGTCATATTAAAACTCCCCAACTGGCTCTGGACTGTCTTTTATAACTGGCTTTCATTCTGAACCAGGGGCCAATCACATTCACCCAATACATTTGGTTGCTGTCTTTTTAGTTACTTGCTCTCACTTTTCTCATTGAGGTAGAACCTTCGTACAAAGTGGACAACCTCAAATGTATACCTAGATGAATTTTTATATAAATATACCCCTATGTGAACACCAACCAGATCAATGTGGAGAATATTTTCATCGTCCAGAAGATTTCCTCAAGCCCTTCCCCTGTCAATAGGGCCTCCTCCCCATCCCCCAGAAGGGGTGAGGATGTGAAACAACCAGAACCCTCGGCTGCTTTGGCTGAAAGTGTAAATTGGTTCAACCACTTAGCACAAGTGGCCATGTCTGATAAACTTCAACTTATACTGACTCGATGACCCAGCAATTCCTCTTCTCAGTATATACCCGAGAGTTGCATATGTCACCAAAAGACCCGTGCGAGGATGCTTACAGCAGCCTCATTCATAATGCCCCCAAACTGGGAATGTCACAAATGTCCATCGACAACAAAATGGATAAATCAATTATGGCATATTTATGCAGAGGAATACTACACAGCCATAAAAAATGAAGAGATTCTGAATCATTCAATAACATGGATGATTCTCAGACATTATGTTGAATGAAATCAGCTTGATACAAGAGACTACATACTATATGAATCCTTGTCGTTGAAGGTCTAAAAGAGTAAAAAAAAAAATCATCTATTGTGAGAGAAGTCTTTAATCTCCTTTCATTCACAATCACCACTTTTTTTTTCCAATACATTTTCTTTTGGAAAAAACTAGGTGAGTTTTTCTGTGGAATGTGTCACATTCTGGATTTGTCTCATTGAACTTGGCCCTTCACAACTGGAGATCCAGGAGAGAATTGAGGGGTAGTTGTCTAAGGCACCCATTTTATGTCATGAATTAACTTCTATTCCATGCATCTAGAATGCCACTTGTCACGTTCCATTCTTGGGAAAATTGCATAAATCACCACTCAACTCATTTTCTTTGGATTTATAGTTTGGTTGAGAAACTCTAGTTGAGAAAAGAAAGTTAGATCTTAAGGCTTTATAAGAGTCAAGTCATTTTTGGCAGGAATATTTTACAGGTGGTACTGTGTACTTCCTACTGCATCACGCTGGGAGGTTTCAACTGTGGGTTGTTACGCTATTAGTGATGTGGGTGTGGAATTTGACCATTGGGTTAAGGTTGTGACCAGGAGGCCTCTCCATTGTAAAGGATGCTTTCCCAGGTCTCCATGGCTTAACAGCCTCATCTGTCAACATGCAACACTCTTAGGCCAGTATCTCCCACTTGAGATAGTTTCTTCCCAGCAAATTTGGATGCCAGGTAAAAAAGTTCTTCAAAGCAAAATAATTATTTCACCTACAAGAGCTTCACCCTAAAGTTGAAGCTTCATACTATAAAATCACATCTTAACTGTAATAGAACATTTGTAAGCTTTTAAGATTTTTAGGCAACATCAAATGAAATCACTTCCTACTTGAGATAATCTGATAAACATGACATTTATGCTAATACAACTGCTTAGATTTAGGACACATTATGCTGCATTTATATGCATTTTGGTGGTGATAAATATTACAGAAGTTACTGTTTAAATTCTTGGCAGAAACTAAATTAAGGATTTCATGTACATACCTGGATCTCAGAGCTGGAATAGATGTGTTTCAAAGCTTTTTATAAAATAAAAATTACTCTTGGCCGGGTGTGGTGGCTCATACCTGTAATCCTAGCACCCTAGCCAAGGTGGGAGAATCGCTTGAGTTCAGGAGTTTGAGACTCTGTCGCTACCAAAAATGGAAAAAATTAGCCAGGAGTGATGGCTTGCACCTGTAGTCCCAGCTACTTGGGAGGCTGAGGCAGGAGAATCTCCTGAGCCCAGGAGTTTGAGGTTGAGGCTCCCGTGAGCTTCAGTGATGCCACTGCACTCTCTACCCAGGGTGACAGACTGTCTCACAAAAAAAGAATTTACTCTTAAGAACTCATTCTTGTACTCTAACTTAAAAAAGCAAAAGTGGTTCAAGCATGATTGCCAATGGTCTTCATGGGAAGGACACAATTTCAAGTGACTTAGGTGGACTTTGGTGCAGTAACAGCCATACCAATTCAGAATAGTTTCATGGAGAAAACCAAGGGTCAATTCTCACTTCCCAACTGAGTAACCGTGGCCAACCCACTATAGGCCGTGACATCCTTGTGGCAGATTGAAGAGGGACACAGATTGGTTGATATTCTCTCCTTAGAGACTGAGTCCGTGTCTCCTTTCCTTGAAGATTGGTAGCTCTGGGACTGTGGAGACCACCAGCACACAGCAGAAGTGATGGTATGACAGCTTCTGGACCCAGGCCCTAAGATACTGGGAGCCTCCACTCCCTCTCTTTTGGAACCTAGCCACCAGGCTGCTGCAGGAGACCCAGGCAGCCATGTGCAAAGCCCATGTGGAGGAGGCCTGAGACTCTTAGCTGGTCCTGACTGAGCTCCCGCTGACAGCCAGCTCCAAATCGCCAGCCATGGAAGGGACCATTCATGGAAGTGGATCTTCTAGGCCTCACTGAGCCACCCAGAATAGTGCTAAACGGAGCAGAGATGGCCATCCTTGCCAAGCCCTACACACATTTGCAGATTGGGGAGCAAAATGAATGATTGTTCTTAAGCCACTATAGGACTTGGAGCCATTTATGATGGAGCAAAGATAACCGCAACCATCCTCATTTGTAATATGGTGATAAACCTACTTATCTTGTATACACAGAGAGGGTCAAATAAGAGAGGGTGTATAAAAGTGCTTTGCAAACTATAAAGCAATTCTATTTCAATGTATGGTTTTAGTCTCTGAAGTAACCAATAGAATGGAAAGATTCTCTAAGTTATTACTGGCCCGAAGTTGCATATTGCTCTAATTTCTACTGCCTCCACCTCCTGAAGTTAAAAACAGAACTAGTTGTTATTTTTTTATTGTAGTAAAGTCTACATATCATAAAATTTACCATCTTAACCACTTTTTGAGTATACAGTTCAGGGCATTCAGTACCTCCACATTGTTTTGTGACCGTCACCACCATCTATCTCTACAACTCCAGTTACTTTTGATAACAAGAAATGTATCTTCTTAACAAGCATAATTTTCCATTCTCAACTTCAAGTGAAGTGAAATCATCTCGGCATTGTACATGTTGATGATAATTTAAAGGATGAGCCCATATGCTGTAAGGATAGCTCTCCCGAGAGACCCTAAAGAATGGCTGTCCACCGTCAGCCGTGGAGCCTGAAACCCTCTTTCCCTTCTCAGACCTGCTCCCACTCCCTGAGAACTTCAATTACTCATTAGTCAGCACGGGGACCAGGGAATATTTAGAGAGAAATGAGCACTTATTAAAAAGGGCCAAGAGAGCAAGTTTTCAAAGCTAGAACACTCCAACAAAACCATTTTCTATATAAGCAGGCCCTCTGGAGCTAGCACACATACCTGCACCTGGACCCCACCTGGACATAATTAGTTTCCCTGAGCTCAGAGCAGAGCAAACACTGAAGAAAATTATGTCAAAAAACTGAGCAATCTGTCATGATCCGTGCTGCACAATTAAAGCAGTGTGCTTTCTCTAAGAATTATGTAACACAGATGACATGGTATTTAGATAGCCAGAACCGGGAAACCATCTGGTTGTGTTCTACTTTTCAACTGTGATGGCTGTTTCTTGAGTTGTGTTGTGTGCTTCGCGATGGAAATGATAGGAAGAAAAGATGAAATGCTCTTGGTTGATCTGTAAGAAGATCTTTTATCTCCTTGAAAATTAAAACATTCTATGGGCAGGGCTTTTAATTCCAAGCAAACAGAATTCTCAGTACTTGAGGATCAAAATATGAAGTAGTCAAAGACTGAGTGGACCGATAAACCCCAGCTACATGGTAGTTAGTATACCATGAAACAATCGGAAAAACGTATTCTGTAGACCAAGTGAGCCATCGCTCTCTTTTGCCTGTGGGGCTCTAAATCCCTGGGCTAGCACCCCATCTCTTCCGCGGCGCGCCTTTCTTACTAGATGCCCTGCCATCGTTGTCTTGTTAGGAGTGTGCAAGTTGAAACCAGGCCAGTGTTTCCTTCACTAAATGTTATGTTTATTAAGTCAGTGGATTGACCAACCATGGGGTGCCTAGTGGTCCTAGTTTCTTGGGGTTATCCAGAAATAATTAGAAATACTTTATGAGTGAGTATCAAGAAAATTCACAGTCAACAAGCAGGGTAGAATAAAGATAAGAGTTCACTAACTAAGGCAGAGTGGATCAGGGGTGTCTGGGGTTGGGGTGTAAGCACTGGGAAGCTCTGTTTCCCTGCCGGGCGGGACACCTCACCCTCACCTCCACCATAGCATTCATTCCTGTCAGACTTTACTGTCTGCCCCTGGGGACCACGTTCCTGAGGGCTGAGGTTCAGATTCCAGGAACATTTAAAGGAAGTGTTAATCCCTGGCATCCAGCTAAGTGCTTCCACATGTTATTCACAGCTCCGGGAGATCACTTTATTCCCAGTTCAGAGATGAATAGAATAGGTGGCAGAGAGAACACAAATTTGGTACAAGGCCATAGGACAAGCCAGGGCTTTAGGTGTGTGTGATTTACTGAGGTTGGGGATGGAGTGGTCTCTGCCCCCTTTGTGTGTCTCTCTCCCCACTCTGTCTCTCTCTGTCTCTGTCTCTGTGAATACTGAAGGCCAGGAAGGAGCCGAGTGAGGTCTCAAGTCAAGTTTAGCCTTGGCCTGTGTGGTGGAGGGCTGTGGAGAGGTTCTCTGGAACCTAATCTGACTGAAAAGTGATCTCATGGGGGCAAGGGAGTCAGGCTTTTGTAGCCCAGAATCAGTCAGCCATTTTCAAAAGGGAATGGGTCACTCCCAGGGGGCCATGTCACCTTCCTGGCTCCAGGTCAAGAAAGCCTCAGGCGAGAGCCCCTACCAAGTCCGCTAAGGCCCTGCTGTCAGTGAGCGAGGAAGCCTGAGGTGGGCCCAGGTGCTCTGACTTCATTGCTTTCCCGACCCCCGGTCCACACCGCCCTCCCCAAGCCGCATTGTCTTGCTGTCTTCGCCTGACCTCATCCCTCCCAGTGCCTGTCCCGGTAACTACCCAACTGCTCCACGTTTGCCTAACAATTTAGTGGGGAGGTGAATGAATAAGTGCCTGATTTGGGGCAAAATTCTGTGGGAATTTAGAAGAAAGAAATGAATTCTGACTGGGGGTGGGGAGGGTAGAGGAGTCAGGGCTGGCCTCAGGGAGAGTTGCTTTTGAAAGCTGTGTAGATGAAGAATGGGCAAAGGGAATTTCGGGCTGGGAGAAGGCACGTGGGCAGGAAGGGGAGTGGCATATTTGGGAATGGTTGAGTAAGCCTCCATATTTGGAGGGAGGCCCTGGAGATGGGTCTGCAGACATCCGCTTAGTCGGATCATGGAAACATTCAGCATATGCAGGGGTTAGAAGTTCATTCTTTTTACAAATATGATTTCATATAAAATAAATTTTAAGCTTTTTTGTATTTATTTTGAAATTCTCTGCATGCACGATGATGTTGGCACCATCAGCTTAGATGGGAAATTGGGGACAGATTTTGGAGGTAGAATGGCGAGTTAAGTTTTAGATGTGTTGGGTTTGAGATAAGGGCTGGAAATTCGAAGTGAAGATGTCGAAAGAAAGATGGGAGTGATTCAGCTCTGAAATTCTGAGAAGTGAGGGCTGAGGATTCAGACTGGAGGCTGATCGGCCGTGAGTTTGGTATGAGGAACACGGACTGGGGAGAAGACACAGCAAGGCAGGACGGGGCCTGCAGCCCACGCCCTGTGGAATCCCTGCATTCAAGGGCCAGGTCGAAGAAGAGAAGCCCTTGGCAGAAACTGAGCTGGAATAGTGTTCTGGAAGTAAAGTGAGGCGGAGGATTGAGCAGGAGGTTGATCAAAATCCTTTAACAAAATCCTTTAACATGACAGACTATATAGGTTGCCAGGTAAATTATAGGAAGCCCAGTTAAATTCGAATTTCAGATAAACAATGACAATTTTTTTTAGTATAAGTATGTCCCATTCAATATTTGGGACATGCTTAGATTGAGGACATCCTACTATTGCATGGGATATACTTAAAAAAAAATTACAAACTAAAATTAAAATGCTTACAAACAAAATAAAATACCAGATAAAAATTGTTGATCTGAAATTCAAATTTAACTGGGCATCCTGTATTTTTGCTTTGTTAAATCTGACAACTCTGTATATGCCTTGACTTGAAGGATGCATTAGTGAGCTTGCTGGAGTGTCCCAGGGAGCTCAGTTCTCTCAGTCTTCCTTGTACTTATGAGCAAGGTGGCAGGAGCCTTACGAAGGGGCCTGACTCTGTCACTAGTAAGACCCCAGGTTCTGTCACCCATATATCTGTTTAAATTTCCTTCTCCATTTGTTGTATCTTTGCCCCTAAGTCCATCATTGCCCTTCTCAGTTTACTGCTTCCTTGGTCATCCCACTTGGTTTCTAGACCTCATTCAGCTCTGGGGTCCATGGTCCCTGTTTCAGAGGGTTGTCCCCTGGAAACCCAGACTATACGGGTTTCAGGAGTTGGTATGAGACGAGCACCTGTAAAATGTTCTTTGTTGAGAACTTGTGTGGTGAAGATCTGGGATAGTGGCTTAAGGGAGAAGCCAGGTGAGGAAACCTAAGGATGTTTGTGGCTTCAGAGGGAGGAGATAAGGGAGAAGGGATGACAGAGCTGGTGGGGGCCTAGCACACCTGACAGCGGAGGTGGCCTGAGTCTTGCAGAAGAAGTGATGTCTCTTCCAGGCAGCATGGGAGGGGATAGGGAGAGTAAGTGTAGACATATTTGATGGGGAGGAGAGAGCTTTAGGAGCTCACATTCATTGCTTTCTTTCCCCAGTGAGACGGGAATCAACTTTGTTGGCCATGACATTGGGTTGGTGTGGGATTGGGAGTTTGAAAAAGTGCACATATTTGATTCTTGCTAGCTCCATGTCAGAGGTTGAATGTTTCCCCTCGTACTTGTCTTCAACTTTGGGAAACTTCCTTACACGTGGGATATAAAATATATTAACTTTATTGCCTCCTACGGGTGACTCACCAGTTCACCGGACGTTGTCCCTTAACAGGAACCAATTAGAATATTTGAAGTAGGAAGGATCCTACTTCATGTGTGACCTTAGGGTCCCCAGTGCCATCTCTGAACATTACAGGACGTAACATGAGACCACTGCACATCTGTCATTAAAGCTGGCCTAGATTAAGTTCCTTCAAGTGTCACGGTGTTAGTATATTTTCAAATCCAAAACGGCCATCTCCGTTTTCCTTTCTACTGCTCCTTGTGAAAATTGCTACTTCAGATTCTAAGGATCAAATGGTTCTAGGCACACCTACTAGGATGGCTATAAAAACAAAACAAAACAAAACAAAACAAAACAGGAAAGAGGTGATTTTGGCGTGGAAGTGGAGACATTGGAACACCTATGCACTCACTGCTGGTGGGATGTAAAATGGTGCAGACACAGTGGAAAACAGTATATCGATTTCTCAAAAAGCTAAATGTAGAATTACCATATGACCCAGCAATTCCACCCCTAGGTCTATACCCAAAGGAACTGCAAACAGAGACTCAGATACTTGTACACCAATGCTCGTTGTGGCATTATTCACAATAATCAAAAGGTGGAAACAACCCAGGTGTCCGTGAACAGACGAATGTAGTATACACACACAATGTAGTATATATGTGCAAGGGAATATTATTCAGCCTTAAAAAGGAATGAGATTTTGATACATGCTGCAGCAGGAATGAACCTTGGAAATATTATACTAAATGAAATAAGCCAGTCACAAAAGAACAAATACTGTATGATTCCACTTACATGAAGTACCTAGAATAGGCAAATTATAGAGACCAAAAGTGGATTAGAGGTTACCAGAGGAATGGGGTGCTATTGTTTAATGGTTACAGAGTTTCTGTTTGGTTGATGGCAAATTTTGCATTGTATGTATTTTACCACTACTTAAAAAAAATAATACTGAAATATACCCCAAACCATTGAATTGTGTACTTTAAATGGATGAATTGCGTGATATGTGAATTATATCTCAATAAAGTACTTGCTTATACCTTAGGGCCACTTTTCCTTAGCTCTGTATTCAGGCCACAGGGACCAGGGGAAAACTGAACTGGAAAAATAATCAAGTGTGAGTTGTTGGGGAGGGAGATGAACACAGCTGAAGAGATTCAGACACTTGACTCAGAAGCTTGCCACGCTTTGGAAACTGAAGGCCAGGGGACGTGGCAGAGGGAGCCCGAGTGGTTTAGAACTGCAGGGGCCCCAGGAGTTGTGGGTAGGGTTATTCTACCAAAAGGCAACTTTTACTAGCCTAAAGCACTTTAGAGAGAAGTCACCATGTGTAACAGATGAAATAGATTTGGTTCGAGGCTTCAGGATGACCACTTTTTGAGTATCAACGTGAACTTTTGGTGGCCTGAAAAGGAGCCATGTGAACTCGAGTTAAGAATGATGAGCCGTTCCATCTCGCTCTGCTGGGTGAGGCTGTCTGGATTGGTGGGTGATCGATTCTTTTGAAAAGTGTGTTTGGAATTAGAAGAGTGGCCATCCAGAGTGTCCACAATGTCACTGGAGAAGACAAATCCATCCATCCATTTGGCAGTGGCACAAAGCAGCCTGCACCAAGGAAACAGCCATCCATCCCCCAAACAGATCAAACAGCTGCTCATCAATCTGGCGCAAGCTGCAGGTTGCCTGGCTAAATTACTGTCGAATAGGCAGACGAGCACAATTTGTCAGTCAGCACTGAGTTTAAACGAGCAGAGATGCACATAAAGCCAGCAATGCAACTGTAATTAAGAATTATAGGCATCAAGTTTCAATGAGTGCTTTCTTAAGGTAGCAGTGACCCCGCTCTGAGGAGCATATGAGAGAGCCAGAGCAGAATCAGCTCAGGCAATGGTCCGCCTTGTGTTTTAAGCAGTTCTTCGTGTGTGAAAGTGACATGCAGTTGATGGAGAATCTTTGACATCCAGGCTCTATTTTTCCTGTTTGCTATTGTTTATACCACACATATTAAAAAGTGAATAATAATAATAACGATAATAAAGCGATGTTTCTGAATCCACCACCCAGATTAAGAAAAAGAACATCTTGACTTGTTGTTTTTGTTTGTTTGTTTGTTTTTTGAGACAGAGTCTCACTCTGTTGCCTGGGCTAGAGTGCCGTGGTTTCAGCCTAGCTCACAGCAACCTCAATCTCCTGGGCTCAAGCAATCCTTCTGCCTCAGCCTCCCGAGTAGCTGGGACTACAGGCATGTGCCACCATGCCTGGCTAATTTTTTTTTTTCTATTTTCAGTTGTTCAGCTAATTTCTTTCTATTTTTAGTAGAGACAGGGTCTCGCCCTTGCTCAGGCTGGTCTCGAACTCCTGAGCTCAAGCAATCCTCCCGCCTCAGCCTCCCAGAGTGATGGGATTATAGGCGTGAGCCACCGCGCCTAGCCTTGACTTGTTTTAATGGTGGTTGAAACTATTGTGAGAAAGGACAGAGCTCTGGACACCGACTCAAATGGGATTTCATGAGTGCCGAGTGGGGACAGTGAGTTGGTGCCAGGCATATAAAGATGAACAAGACACAGTCTTGCCTGAGAGCATTTACAACAGTCTGGAAGGGGGAATAAGATGACAACATGAATATCTCTGCGTCCTGCAAATTCACGGGAAGAAGAGAGGTGTTGCAAGAGAGGTATGTAGTGCTGTAGGGGTTTGGAAGAACTTGGGGTCAGGTTGGGTGTGGACAGCGGTGAGTGGAGGAGTTCAGAGAAAGCTTCATGACGAAAGGTGGCCTCTGAGCTGCCATCAAAGATAAGCAGGACCTGTCTAAGCGGACGGGATGGGAAGGAAGGCATTTGGAGTGGAGAGACTTAGCACAAGAAAAGACAGCAAAGTCTCAGGCCCATGAAGGGAGCAATGAATTAATTTGTCTAGAATAAGTAGTAGGATATGAGATTCAACAACTGTCCTGAGCTCATTTCTTATAAGATTCCTGTGCCACAGGGGAACACTCCATCCTCAGAGGCTAACTTCCCTGTTACCTAAAGACTGAGGACTACCACACACAGAATCAGTCCTGTTTAGGAGGATGTGGGAGGGAAAATGGTTGGCTTTGGCCATTCAGAATCCATTCTGTTTTCCTAACAGCACCCCATATTTATTTGGGCAAATACCTCTTCCCCAATATTAGCTGATGTGGTATGGCATGGGGTTGGCTCCATTTTTTAGCTCCTGGTCATAGTTGATTGGTTCAATTAGGCAAGTGACCTAGTTAGGCCCAGTGGGAGCTAGGCCCAGGGCTTTGGGGAGATTGTTCAGGAAGCTGAACATTTTTTTCCCCAGCTGGTTATAAAACTAAGAGAATTCAAGGGCTTGAGCTCCTGCAGCCATCTTGTGATCATGGGGAGAGCCTGGCTCAGAATGAAGCCAACACATTGAAGCAGGGGTCAATATTCAGAGTATTTAATATGGCTCTGCCATGGGCACCAATCAATCAGGATGAACACAAGGGACTCTGTCAGGAGGAATTCATAGCTTTTGGAAAACAGTTTTATTTATGATGTATCATCTCAAATAAAAACGTTATCATGTAATAGTACCTATGATTCTTGTCTATATATATATATAACCTTATATATATAAGGTTATATATATATATATAGACAAGAATATATATAACCTATATATATAACCTTATCATATTACTCCTAAAACATTCACAATAATTTCTTAGTGTCATCTAAAAACCCAGATCATATTTTCCTTAGTTGTTTAAAAAATTTTTTTAAGAAATCATTTGTTTGCTTGAATCAAGATCTAAACAAAGTTATGGTATTTTGTTGCTAATAAAAAAGGAATCCTTATTCTGGATATTGTTAGAAATGACTGATGCATGAAGTCATGGGTTCAAATCTTTGCCCCTCCATTAACTGAGACTTCAGATAATCCACTTAACCTCTTCACTTGCCACAGTTCTATCTAACTCTGACTGTTGCTGGGAAGATTTCATGAGATGGTGAGTGAATAGACCAACACTATCCGTCTGTGTGAGTAAATGAGATTGCTTTGCATGATGGTTAATGCTTGTGTAATCTTGACTTGGCCATAGGGTGCCCAAATGTTTGGTCAAACATCATCCTGGGTGTGTCTTTAGGGGTGTTTTGGATGCAATTGACATTTAAATCAGTAGACTGAGTAAAGCAGTTTGCCCTCCCACTACCTGGAGTAGTGTTGGGTAGGGTCTAGCTGAACCAAAGACTTCACTCTGTTCTGGGGAATGCATCATTGTCAAAGCATGTTCTGTATCACAATACAAGAAACTCTAATCTGGCACTGGAAATGTTTTGATCTCATACTCAGAATGCAGAACATAATGGTATCAATCTCTGAAAATCAAATGAAATCTTGTGGGAGTAGGATAGGTCCAATGAATAAAATTATATAAAACAATTTCATACATGACATTTACTGAGAGGGGCTTAACTTTTCCTACATATTTTAGTCTGTTCAGCTGGTATTATTTATTCATATCTCTTTCCCCATTTGGTTCACAATTTATCTTTTGGGAGCCCAGAATTAAACTGTAAAAAATGTATGTATGCTAGACACCGTTTTATGTTCCGTCAATGGAGAAGTCATCAAAATCTCTAACAGAATAAGATTCAGCCTATTACAGGGGTGATTTAGCTGAAATAAAATGTAATACTTAACTCAGAGAAGCTGGAAAAAATGAGATTTAGGAATGTGGAATTGAATAATCAGCCGGTGAAATGACAGTGGTTTCTTTGTCAATCTCCCAGGCTGAAAGAATATTAGGACATCAAGATTATGGATGACCAGAGCCAAACGAGGATTCACGGCCACCCAGAGGGACAAGATCAGCTTCTGATTCCAAGGATAACAGATTGTTCCCTGACACTGACAGAGTTAAATAAAGAAATTCAGGGTCCTGTGGCAACTCCTTTTGTTGCACGATCATATTTTGCGATGGGGAAAGCATTAGTGTATGACAAATTAAAAACAAAAACCAAACCCTAGAGAACAGGGAAGATTCCGACAAAGACCACTGTGGCTAAATATTTACTCAGGTATCCCATCAGGTGAGGGGATGGTCATGCGGAATACGTGAGTAAGAATCCTAGGAGAGACGGTGTTCGGGAAGGGAGGTTAAAGAGGGAAAACCCCTGAGTGAACGTGGAAAGCAGAGATCGGTGTATGAGGGTCCTAGGTCTGCCGGGACACAGTATGACCACCGAGTAGGGTAACATGACGGCCATGTGTTCTGGCACAGTCTGGAGGCGGGAGGTCTGAAGTGGTGAAGTGGGCAGGGACGTGCGCTCTCTCTCGAGGATCTAGGGGAGGATCCTTCCTTGCTTCTTCCTAGCTTCTCGTGGTTGCTGGCAATCGTTGGCCTTTCTTAGCTTGTGGATGCGTCACTCAGTATGTGTCCCCATTGTCCCATGGCCTTCTCTGTGTGTGTGTGTGTGTGTTGGTGTGTGTGTGCATGCACACATGTGTGTTTATTGTCTTCTTGACTTCTTGTCTTCAAGAAGTCTTGAATTAGGGTCCAGTTTAATCCAGAATAATTACATCTACAAAGACTTTATTTCCAAATAGGATCACATTCATAGGTACTGCGGGTTGGGAATTCTTTTTTTTTTGAGACTGTCTCACTCTGTTGCCCAGACTAGAGTGCTGTGGCGTCAGCCTAGCTCACAGCAACCTCAAACTCTTGGGCTCAAGAGATCCTCCTGTCTCAGCCTCCTGAGTAGCTGGGACTATAGGCACCTGCCACCACACCAGGCTAATTTCTTTCTATTTTTAGTAGAGACGGGGTCTCGCTCTTACTCAGACTGGTCTTGAACTCCTGACCTCAAGCTATCCTCCTGCCTTGGCCTCCTAGAGTGCTAGGATGACAGGCGTGAGCCACCGTGCCCAGCCTATGAATTCGATATCTTTTTGGAAGACACAATTCAACCCTCAGCAATTAGTAACTGAAATTTTCTATGTGAAGTGGGCAGACCAGTGCACAGGGAGGGAGCAGCTGCCTGGCGCCATTACACAACATGCAAAAAAAGAGCGAAGATGGGTCTTCAGTAGGAATGATAATCACAATAACAATGAACTTTTACCAAACACTTCCTCTATGCCAGTTATTCTAAGAACTTTACGTGTGTTACCTCATTAATTCTCACAATGATCCTATGATGTATGTAGTTTAATTAACCCCATTTTACAGATAAGGAAGTTGAGGCATAGGTTGAGCAAAGGTGGAGTTGAGAAAAAGCCCACTAAGATAACATGAAGGTGAGCTTTGGGATGGTGGGAGATCCTAGGTGGAGCCAGAGCCGTCCCAGCTGCCCACCCAGAGCAATTGGGGGACTGGGAAGGCTTCCTTGACTGACGCTTTCCTCCCTTTTGGATCCTCCTACATACTTGAGACTGCTTGAAATTTCACAATAGAAACTTATTCCCTGAGGCATAGACTTAGATCCCTGCTGATTTGAAAGGGATGTCGGGCATAAACCGTGTGCCTCTGTGTTCAGGAACTCTTGATTGAAGGCTTGGCATGTATTGACCAGACCATAGAGAAAAACAATTTACTGTTTCCACCTGCTGAAATTGTACTGAAAGAGGGGTAACTTGGGTGATTATAGATAAAAATATTTTTTATGCATAAACATAAATATTATATAATTATAAGCCTAGAGACAGTAGATTGTCATGATTAAAATTGCAGACTTGGGGCCAGACTGCTCTTGTCCAATTTTTAGCTCTGTCCTCTTAGCCGTGGACCTGGGATGGATTACTAAAACTTCATTGTGCCTTGGTTTCCTCATCTATAAAATAAGGATGATAATAATAGCATCTACCTCCCAGAGTTGTTATGAGGATAAATGTGTTAGTATATGCTTTAAAACAGTGCCTGAAACGTAATGAGTGTATGTAAGTAAATACTTGCTTTTATTATTACGTATGTATTATAGATGAGATGAATAATACATGAAATGATGCTTTACCTTTTGTTGGTGGATGCAGAGAGAAGACGCTAGAAAATGCACCCTAGGCAGGGAAGTTGAGGAGTCATCATTTTATATGTAGAAACTACTTCTAGAAATGCCTTTGATTTATCTGAAACCTGATGTCATTGTGGTGCCCAAGGATACCTGCCAGGCCCTCAAAAGGACAAATTTGTCACTCTGATATACTTCTTTTCATCTTTGATCAATACATCATTGAATTAAAAATATTTTAAAATACATATAATGTAAAATTTGCCATCTTAATCATTTTTAAGTGTATAGTTTGGTAGTGATAAGTACATTCAGATTGTTGGACAGCCAACCTCCTGACCTTTTTTCATCTAGTAAAACTGAAACCCTACACCCACTAAACAGCTCACCATTCTCCCTTCCCTTCAGCCTTTGGCCATCCCATTTTTACCTTCTGTTGCTATGAATTTGACTACTCTAGGTATCTCATATACGTGGAATCATATAGTATCAGTCTTTTTGTGACCAGATTGTTTCCCTTAGCATAATGTCCTCTAGGTTTATCCATGTTGCTGCAAATGGCAGGATCTCCTTCTTTTTAAAAGCTGAGTAATATTCCACTGCACGGATGGACCACATTTGCTTATCCATGCATCCTTTGGTGGACACTGGCTTTGTTTCCATCTTTTGGCTATTGTGAATAGTGCTGCTACAAACACGGGTTATATGCAAATATCTCTTTGAGACCCTGCTTTCAATTCTTCTGGATAACACATCACAGAATTTTATGCTGCTTAAGAAACAGAGTTCAAAATACTTTTCTGCTCTGTGCCACGAGGTTACCAGGCTGCCTTTAGGGTTTCCCTTCCCTGACACAGACTGGAGTGGGAGAAGTGTGCGTGTCCCTAACGTAAGCTTAATTTTCTCTGGTTGTGGGTTGATGACAAGATCTCATGAGGATGTGAATCACTGATAAAAAAAAATTTTTGCTTTGCCTCTCCCAGACAAGTTAGCATTTAAAAACTGCTAAGTTTGTGGGATCATGCTTATCCTCCTCACTCCTTTTGCACCCTGTTGTGGAGAGCCTGCATGGTCGTGTTGTTGAGAAGTCTCACATCCCTGCCTGGGGTTGAATAGAAGCTGCAGGGCAAGAGCCCCAGCAACTAAGTCAAATTGGTGCCCCTAAAATGAATCGGGACACAAGTTTATAAAGTATGGTAGTGTTCCCGTGTCCTCAGCAACAGAAACCAACCCTCCCATCCCAGAAGTATCTTTGAATGAGCAAAACAATCTCATATCCGTATCTCATATCTCATAGCCTCGTCGCCTAGCCATTCTGGTGGCTGTCTGGTCTCCTGTTTCCATTGCTGGTTGCTCCACAGCTCTGGGCTGCGTTTGCAGCCGTAGGGGAGGAGCTGCTGTTGTTCCTACAGCCATGCCCACCGTGACCCGATGTCCCTTCCTGAAATCCTCCTTGCAGGATTTTCACCCCATCCCTTGCTAACACCCCCTGCCCAGCCCCTTCCCCACACCCACTGTGTTAGGGGCTCCTCTGTCTAGGGGCCACACACTGCTGCGGCCCAGGCCCCTCCTGCTGGGGAGAGTTGTAAGCATCTCCAGGAGGCTTCGCTTTTTTCTCCACCTTCTTTAAGAGAGGGGGTGAGGTGTGAGAGCTCATCTCAGTGTTTAAGGCCCCAAATTGTCATTTTGTTTCTCATCATACCCCTTAACTGAGAAGAGGGAGGAGAGCCTAAAGGTGAAAGTGTATTTACACTGGAAAGGTTTTAATTCTCACCTCTCCTAAGGGGACTGGGAAGTAAAGAAGAGCACAATTTTCCACGAAGAGGCAGAGGACAAGAAATCCAGCTCTTTTTGCTTTACTTGTGTGTGTGTGTGTGTGTGTGTGTATGGGGCTGGGCAGAGGTAAGGAACATTTGATACATCTAACTTGTTTTTTTTCTCTTTTTTGAGAAGGAAAGAGGAGTTTATTAATTTGCTGGCAAACGAGGAGGTTGGCGGACTCCCATCTCAAAGTACCAACGTCCTGCCTCTGAGCAGAAATACAGAGCTTTTAAAGGTTCTGATTAGTCCCATAATCCCATCTTTGACTAAGACAATCTGGTGACCTCTGTCCAGGCAATACCCCCGAACCATTGACGTGACACAATGAACAAAGGACACTCTACGGCCCCTCCCGACCACTGGCCTGAGGCAGGGATGTAGGTTTTAGTTCTCAAAAAGGGTGAGGGGGTTTTGAAAAGACAGAAAACATTTTTACCCGTTTTCAGGCCATTTTCTGTTACATATTCCCCACTGTCAATTTTACCCTACCATATCTATGGGTGTAGGGGTGACAGAGTTGTCAAGCTACTTCCTGCTGAATTGGGTGACATTTTAGACAGAAGGTACAGATTATCAGGTGGAAAAGGGCAGAAGCAATAACTCCATCTGTGGGGCCTGACAAGGTGAAATGCACTGTCTCCTTGCACACAATGTCCAATACAGGGCTGGGTTAGAAAAGAAACGTAGGACCTCTTATCTCATTTGTTTTTGATGTCACATGACTCCCCAGGTTTGCCTCTCTGATCTCTTTATTTTGATATAATTTTGACTTGCAGAAAAGTGGCAACAACAGCACAAGAAACCACAGTGTGCCCATTATCTGGATTTCCCAATGCTCATGTTTCGCCCATTGGCTTCGTCATCCCTCTTGTCTCTTTCATTCTCTCTGCGTGAAAAAAATATTTTCTTTTTTTTATTTTTTTTAGACACAGTCTCACTCTGTTGCCTGGGCTAGAGTGCAGTGGCATCAACCTAGCTCACAGCAACCTCAAACTCCTGGGCTCAAGCAATCCTTCTGCCTCAGCCTCCCAAGTAGCTGGGACTACAGGCATGCCCGGCTAATTTTTTTCTATATATTTTTAGTTGTTTGGCTAATTTCTTTCTATTTTTAGTAGAGACGGGGATCTCGCTCTTGCTCAGGCTGGTCTCGAACACCTGACCTCTAGTGATCCTCCTGCCTCAGTCTCCCAGAGTGCTTGGATTATAGGCGTGAGCCATCTCGCCCAGCCAAAAAAAATATTTTAAATTATTGAGGCTAACTTGGAGCCATCATGCCCTTTTACTCTGAAATACTTGAGTGCATATTTCCTTCCTCAAAGTGAGGAAATTTAACATTGATACAATATTATTGTCTAATCTACTATTCACATTCAAATTTTATCTGTTCTTCCAATAAGGTATCTTAAAATTATAGCTATTTTTTTCTTGGTCTAAGATCTAATCCAGCATCATGTGTTGTTGCATTTAATTGTGTTTCTTAGTTTGTCTTTCATCAGGAAAAATTCCTCATCGTGTCTTTGTCTTCCTTTGCCTTGATACTTTTGAAGAAGACAGGTCAGTTATTTTGTAGAATGTTCTTCAGTGTCGGTTTGTCTGATGCTTCCTCATTATTGTATTTCTGCATATTTGGCAGAAATACCAAACAAGTGATATCTTTCTTTATGCGTAATATCAGGATATTCATTATTAATAATGAACTTGATAATTTGGTAGAGGCTGTCTCATCAAAGTGATGACTTTGCTGGCTCGGTTAAGTAGTCTTTTGTGTTTAACTTGGTTAAAGTAGTGATGACTTTGATAACTTACGATTTTCCTTTTATAATTAATTAGAAATTTTTTGGTAGATATTTTGATATAAATAAATGTGCTTTAAACTATGACCCACTATTTTTCTGCATCATTGATGCTTTTGTAACTCCATCATTCCTTCCATATTTATTAGTCAGCCTTCTGTTACAAAGGAGAGTCTTTTCGCTCCCTCATCACTATGAAATTTTTAGAGTTTATTTTATTGAAAGGGTTTTCATTCATGCCTGTCATCATTATTAATTTTTTTGCTGCTCAAATTGTCCCAGGTTTGGCCAGGTGGAAACCCTTCAAGTTGGTCTCTGTGTTCTTTTGACACGTCCTCATCATTGTCTGAGCACTTTCTTACTTTCCGGCACAACAGAATATTCCAGGAACATCTTTCACTTTCTCTGCCCCACTCATGGAATGAGATTTTCTTCTAGGAGCCCTGGTTCCTTTTAATGGAGATTGGTGTTCAAACTTAAGATCCAGGCTCCAAACATGTTTCTGAGTTCAGCCATGATATCAATTTACTTCTGGTCAATGTGAATCCTTGAATTCTTCCCGTGCTTAAAGGATTCTGACCATCATCCTGGCCTTCCAGGGGTCTATACAAAATCTTCTGGAGGCCTGTTGATCATGGGCTCCCTGACCTTCCCCACCTTGCCCTCTCCCCAAGTCATTTCTTCTGCCTTAGGACAGACAGTCCTCCTGGGGCATCAGCACAAAGTCTAAGTTCCCAAGGCTTCCTGCTGGTGTGGTCTTCTAAGGCAGCAGGATATCCCAGTGGCAGAATAAATGTGGAATTAATGCAAAGAGGGTGAGAAAGAAAACCCCAAGCCATGAGGCAGAACCTCAAACTGTCAGGCAAAAACAGAAGCAGAGAAGCTGATAGAAAATTGAGTGTTATTAGGAGAGTTTATCTCCATGTTTTGAAGTCACAGTCTTGAATCAAAAAGCAAATCATCTTGTGCAAAATGCTTAATATTTGTTAAGAATTGACTGTGTCCCAGGACTGTGAGCTGTGCACACTACACAAACGATCTCATTTGATCCCCACAGGGACATCCTATGTGGGATCTCCTGCATCTCCAGGGGGCACAGAGAAATGAAATAGAAAATGATGGAATTGGGATATACATTCCAGCAGACTGATGCCGGAAGCTGTTGTACCACTGGACTCACGGTCTCATGCAGAGGGCATGATGAGGAAAGGGTGGGCACGGATCTTTTCAGAGCAGGTTGAAATGAAATCACTTCTGGTAGGATCCTTGTAGAAGACGGAAATCATTGTACATGCAATGTGTGGTAAGTCCCAGAGGGATGATTCTCTGAGTTGTCATTAGCAAGAAGAATAGGGTTTGTGAACAAGGGCACACAGATTTTAATTTTTATTAAACATTTTTTTTTCTGATTACTATAGTAAAAATATATTCCCATCTTGGAAAAATTGGAAACTATGAAAAAGTACAAAGGAAAAAAGATTTTCTGTAATCTCATTGTTCAGAGATAATTGTTAACATTTTAACATGATTCCTATACAATTTTTTGTATTTTATGTAGTGACAGGGTCTTGCCATGTTGCCCAGGCTGGTCTCATTGTATAAACTACCTTTCCCCTATGATTTTAAAATGCCACCATTATCTTGTATTAAATTCCCTTGTGTATTTGGGTCTATTTCTCAATTTTTCTGTTCTGTTCTATTAGTCTGTTTTTTCATGAATGGTAATATATTTTAAAAATTATTCTGGTTTTATAATATATTTCAATATCTAGCATTGCCAGTCTCTCCTCTTTATTATTCTTTTCAGATTTCTTTTTTCTCCCCCTACTTTTTTTTGGAGAGTCTTTCTCACTTCTTTTTTGTTTTTGTTTTCTTTTTTTTGAGACAGGGTCTCCCTCTATTGCCCAGGCTGTAGTGCAGTGGCATCATCATAGTTCACTGCAAACTCAAACACCTGGGCTCAAGTGATCCCCCTGCTTCAGCCTCTTGAGTAGCTGAGACTACAGGAGTGCAACACCATGCCCTGCTCATTTTTTTGCTTTTTTTGTAGAAACAGAGTCTCGCTGTATTGCTCAGGCTGGTCTTGAACTCCTGGCTTCAAGTGATCCTCAGACCTTGGCCTCCAGAGTGCTAGGATTGCAGACATGAGCCACAGTGCCCAGCTCCCACTTATTTTTTATATAGAAAAAAATTTCTTTGCCTGTGTTTTTTCTTATTTATATAAATGTTTTCAGTGGAGTTGTTTTACATTCACGAATTAATTTGGGGACAAATGGTATCTTTATAATTTGATTTTCCTTGTTTCAGAAAATGGTTCTTTCCATTTATTTATTATTTTCTCCTTAGCATTTTAAAATTTACTTCATGTAGATTTTACACAGTTCTTGCTAAGTGTATTTGCTATTGCGAATAAAGTCTTTTCTTCTATTTTACAGTATAATTGTACATAAATATATGATGGCTGTTAATTTATGTAATAATTTTTTTCTAGTCACATTATGATTTGTTCTTAAAATTTTAATAATAGCTTTGCATTATATAATAATTTGGTATATTGGCTGATATCTCCAAAATAATGTTAAATAGCAGTTGATATAATGGACATCTTTGTCTTGCTTCTCATTTTACTGAGAGTACGTATAGTTTTTTCTCAGTAAGTATAATGGCAGTTTTTGGGTTGAGATAGACATATTTTATTATGCTAAGGAAGGATCCATTTTTTTAAGATAAAAAATTAAAAATAAATATTGAAATTTTCAAATGCCTTTTCAACATTCATGGAAACAATTGAATGGGTTTTCACTTTTGACCCATTAATATTAATGGATTCTTATTATTTTTGAAATTATCCCAATGGTGTGGATATTTCAAAGACTCTTGATCCTTAATGCTATATTGCCATGTAGAAAGATGGTACTTGCTTGTGATCTCACCATAGATGTATCAGGACACATAGCAAACAGAATGGGAAAGGTGGTCAGTGGTCTTTTGCAGTAAAAAGTTAACACTGAAGAGATGAGGGGTGGGCAGATCTTCAACCTTAGTCCATTTCTATGGGAAGACCATCTGAGTATAAGCATTTTGCATTTTTGCAACACACAGCTATAGCAATGGAAAAGTACAGAACCCACCCACGTGGAAGCATAGTGTCCTCTAGCTTGTGAAACACTTTTTTTGGCTACCTGTGGGAAGACTGAGGTATATTATTCAGGAATGCTGAGAAGCAAAATCTAACTGACATGAGCACAGAAGGAAATATATTGGCCCATGCAACTTGGAAGTCTAAGAGGGTGGATCTCACTTTAGATACAGCTGGTCCAAGAGCTCAAACACTATTGTTAAGACTGTTCTTCATTTTTTGGCTCTTGGCTACCTTTGTTGACTTCATGCTTAGAAAGTTATTCTCCACATCACAGCTGTTCTAGGTTTATATCATCCTTTACTGTCCTTGCACTAAGATGAGACATCTTTTCTTTCCTAGTATCTAAATAATTCTTGCAAAAATTACTCTAGCTCTGCTATGCCACAGGTCCACCTACTTTCCAATCACTGCACCCAGGAAGTGGAGACATTCTGATTTTGATTTTTCTGCCCAGGTGATGTGTTTGCATCTGCAGTGGGGAGGCAGAGCAGACAACAAGCAGTAGATGACCTCCGAGGTGGTGGAACCAGGAACTTCAAGGAGACTCCCAGAGTTAGATCAAACTTCCACCATGGGTTTTGATGGAAGTAAATATTTCCTCTTCAAGTTATGCAGAAAGACACTATGATAATTTGAATTTAGCTGAATAGACTCTGAAATTTGGATATTCTTATCTTCTCTCAGCCAGATCATGGGAGGCCAACATCCTGCCTATAGACCCTCTTGAATATCATTTGAAAGCGCATTAAATTAAATATACAAGCCCTTGGCAATACGCGGTTGCCATGAACTTGACTGTTATCTGTAATGTGTCGGGAAATACTTTATGATGTTTCCTCAACAAGTGACAAAGAAAATAAATTGAAATTAATTCTTTTTAGTTGATTAACTTCATGGCAATGTGCATATACTTTAGAGGTTAAGGATACTGGGAAAATAAGCATCCACTGAAGAAGAAATTGAGTAGAACTTGGAAGAGGAGAACTCACAAATACAAGTGAGAGATGTTTTGACAGTAATGGGAGTATTGAGGGCTGAATTGGCCCTTAAATTGTGTTCATTAAGTGTTGTGTGTTTCTTTGAGGTTTATTAAGACCCTTGAGAGGAGACTATCACATTTCAACGCAGAGAAATAAAAATGCTCATTTAGGACTATCACATGTCTCCCCTGAGTTTTTTTAAATGTTATTTTTGACACACTTTTTGGCATTTTGACACACTGTTGTTACAAATCCAGTCACAGCACAGTACTTCCATTAGACAAAAACAACAGCATTTTTTTTTCTTTGAGTGAAAAGGAGTTTGAAGTGAGATTTGAATTGACTTTCAAGAACTCTTCAGTGAGGTGAAAGAGTTGAATGTAAGATTGAGAGGCTATCTGTGTGAAGAGAGGAGGGCAGGCCCCCCACCCCCTTCTCCAGGAATCCAGTGTCTGTCGGCTGAGTCACGGAGGAGACAAGGTCCCAACAGCAGCACACCCGTGACCTTGTTCTCAGGTGCTGTGGGAAGCAGAAGACCTCACGCAGGTTCTGTGCCTCTGCCAGAAGATGGAGGGAGTTTGGCTTTCTGCCAGAGAAGAACCTTTGTGTGTAGCATGTCAAGGTTGTCGTCCAGACAAA
This sequence comes from Lepilemur septentrionalis, assembly GCA_963573855.1. Classification (NCBI taxonomy): domain Eukaryota; kingdom Metazoa; phylum Chordata; class Mammalia; order Primates; family Lepilemuridae; genus Lepilemur; species Lepilemur septentrionalis. Next base: position 24,628 of record CAUYMX010021713.1, read on the forward strand.
TTTAATCTAAAGTCTCTGCTAAGAGTTAGCACAGACCTGGAGGAAATTTGGAAAGTGGAGAAGCCATTGATGTCTACAGTGTTTCAGGAATAGCTAAGCTCTGAAGCCAACACTCGCCCTACCCCTCAACTTCTTCTCTTCCTGCCTTTCTCCTTTGCCTTTGACGTCCCCTCATCTGTAGGTAGAGTACAAGGAACAGGAGGTTACTGAGATATACCCAGGATGTGCCCAGTCCTGATGAGCTGGAATCGCTGAGACCCCTGGGTCCACTTCTACTTCTCTCATAGTTAGACCTGGAAAAACGTTCTTAACTTTCCTGAGCCTCCATTGTCCACTTTGTAAAATGGAGATAATGACACCGGCCTCGTGGGGTTAGGGTGAGGCTTTCTGTACCTGATACAATGTTTAGAAAGAAGTTGTGTTCAATCAGTGTTACTTCCTCTTTTCTCTTTTTTCCTTTACTTGGGGGAAACGAGACATAAACATATAAAAAAAATGATTAGCACTTATAGAATATTTGCAGATATTCACAAAAACTTCTGATCTAGACCCCGTTTACCAAGACAAACTGTGGCTTTGGAAGATTAAACAAATGATCGTCTGTGGTTGATACACACTTCAATTTGCTCACTAGCAAAAATAGCAGAGGAGGTAGTCCTTCAGAAATGTCTATAAGCTGGTTAAAGAAAACAATACAAGTTAGAATAAACAGAGCAGATTAAACGAACAAGAATTGACTATCAGAGCAGGGTCCTGCAATCAGACTATGTAGGCTCAGATCTCGGTTTTGCTTCATACTCCTGGGTGAGATGTTTAACCTTCTCAGCCTCATTCTTCCCATCTGTAAAAGGGGATGACCACAGGGGCTGACGAGATGAGGATTGGCTGAAGCCATTGCCATAAAGCATGCAGACAGAGCCTGGCGTGGCACGGACGCTTAGTGTCAGTTGTGAGGAACAATGCAAAATGCAAATGTGAGTAAAGTCGGCTGTTTGCATGTTTGCGAGGGAACAAGGAAGAGGAAACAGATTCTGACGCAATTCAGGGTATTTTTCCACATAAATACTGACTGTTTCAAAAGGTGTTAGGGCATTTGGGAGGCTGCCGTTTGAAAGGGATTTAACCAATAGCGTCCCTGCTCCCCCCGCGCCCCCCAGGCTGTAGATCAGTGACAGCTCTGTGCACGAAGCATTACTCATACTGTCTCTTTACACAGCAGTTAACCTTACTTGTCACTGCTTCCGGTGGGAGATCAAGAGCATTGAAATTATGGAGGTGGCACAATAAATCATGGTCACTTCTTGACATGGCCAGACAAAGCAGCTGGAAAGAGCCTCACCGCAATGTCAGCTCAAAGTTGAAATGCAAAGTTCTAACGTATTAATTTTCTCTTGCTTTTTATTGTCATCCTGATTTTTCCTTGTTACCCCTGTGACTCAAAGGAGTGAGTAGGAGATCGAATTTGGCAGCTTGGTGGGTTAATCACCATGCATAGTTTTTCTTTTTCTTTTTCTTTCTTTCTTTTTTTTTTTTTAGAGACAGGGTCTCACTTTGTGCCTCTAACTTCTGGACTCAAGCGATCCTCCTGCCTCAGCCTCCCAAGTAGCTAGAACTACAGGTGTTCATTACCACACCTAACTAATTTTTTCATTTTTTATACAGACGAGGTTTCACTGTGTTGTCCAGGCTTGTCTTGAACTCCTAGTCTCAAGCGGTCCTCTGGCCTTGGCCTCTTAAAGTGCTGGCACTCTAGGTGTGAGATACCAGGCCTGGTTTTTCTTTTCTTCTTCTTTCCTTTTTTCCTCCAAATGTGAGCATGGTGACTTAAGAAGGAAATATCTAAGCAAATGCAATGAAAGGTAGTAAAAAGAGCCATTTTCACCTATGAATCTCAAGTTTCAGCATCTCACTTTCTAGACAGATTCTCTTAGACTGTAAGCTCCACGAAGGATGCATCCCCAAGACCTCGCCCATGTTGGGACACAGCAGGCACTCATCGAACATTTGTGAGACGCACAGGTGGCGATTCTGGCTTTCCGGCTCTCTCTCGTTTCTCCTGTTCTTTTACCAGGACCTCCTTACCCGTCCCCTCAAGTATCTCCCAGGTATCACTGGTTAAATTCTCTGGAAGAGTTACCTTCCTGGGTTCAGCTCTTTCCCTCCCCTCTCGGACACCATGGCCTAGGACTGTATCTACACACTTCCCTTTCTGGAGCCTTAGCATTCGCACTGTCTCCTCATGCTAGGCTGCTGGAATTTAAGAAAGCTATAAATCTCTTCCCAGAAGAACGCACCTACACACAAGGCACATGCAGTTTGGCACGGGATTTTTGGGGGGCTTTTGGAGCACATTCAATAAAGACTGAGCCTTTTGTATTTGCCTGTTTAGTTATCAGTAGCCACCGCTGAACTTTCCTCTCCTTGAGGGCAGGGAACAGGTTTTTTCCAACTTCTATTCATTTTTAAACCTACTATAATAAGGCTTCTCACCATCAACTCCTTGAAACTACTCAGAAGGGCAGAAGAACCCCAAAGGCCACCCACCTGCTAAACCGTGTCCTGGACTACCTGACCGCTGAGCAGCATCTGTCATGATTGTCCACTCTGTTCTTCTTCAGACTCTCATTTTCTTGACATTCACAACACTAATCTCCATTGTTGGGCTAAGTGTTGTACTCTTCCTTCTTTCTTCGTGTCGTTCCTGGCTTCTCTTTGTCTTCTCTCCCCTTGAATGCTCATCTTTCAAAGAGCTCTATTCCTTGTCGTCTTTCCTCATATTCTATATCCTCTTTCCAAGGAAGCTCGTCTCCACTCCCGGTCTCCACCACTACTCGTGCACCAATGACATCCACTGCATGTCACAGCCTAGACTCCTCTCCTGAACATCACGTCTTTCCCCGTATCTGCCTGTGGGACAGCTCCACCGACTTTCCTTTGGGACCTTACTCTCAACAGATCCACTGGGTAAGAACACCTATCCTTCGCTGTTGGTGTTTTCTTCCATGGGGAGTCACATCCCTTAGTATAACATTTCTAGTACTCCCTCTCCACGCTGGAGAGGAGAAAACTCCCTGCTGGTTGAGCTGCTCTCCGACAGCATGTGTTCCCGATTGCCCTTGACCTGCAGGAAGGTTAGTGGAAAAGTCCTTGCACCTGCCAGCGTAGCCCAAGGGCACCCTGTCCCCACAGAGTGGGGAGGAACATCGACAGTCCAATTCAGGGGCTTGTGCGAGCAAGTCCACTGGCCTGCAGTGTACCCTGTGTACTATACTATCCACCTTGTTTGGAATAATGGGGACGTTTTGGTCTCATATTTTCTTTACCATTTTGCTTTATTTCTCCAGTGGTTCAGAACTCTAGGCTTGCAAAAAGGACATAGTTGAGTGGCGGGTGGGCTGGGAGGACTTTCGCATGTTAGTATTATCCTAAACTGAATTCACCGTGTTCTCATGCTTCGTCTTTGGAATCTGCCTCTCCTCTGGTTTCTGTTATCTTTCTCAATGCCAGGCCTCTTTTTGTTCTCCCCCTGGTGTTTCTAGAACATGCTACCTGCCAGAAAATTTTTTGAAAACACCCTTAACCTGTGTTAATGGAAGGGAGATTTCACTCCAGTTTGCCCATTCTCTCTCAAGAGCACAAAGAGACACCTGGGTTCTTTTTAATGCTCATGGAGGGAAGAAAAGAAAGACTTTCAGTTGTGGCTGTCTCCTGTGATGAACCGAACACAATTTCTCTAGGTTCTGTGAGTCTAAAGGAGGTAGACAATAGAGATCCTGCTCTCAAGTTGTTTATCAGTTAAGTAGGAGGATTGTGTAAACAAGAGATAACATAAAATCACAAATAAAGCTACAATGTCAAGGTATATAGGATAACTACAAGAACAATTGCAAATTGAAACAGGAGTGCTGGCATGATTGGATGGGATGGGGAGGGTGAACATGCATTAGCTCCTAGCACCTAGTAACTACTGTTGTTATTATTCACGGAGCAGATCAGTGGATAGTTGGAGTAGGTCAGGAGGCCTGACTTACTCTTGCCTCTTATGTAAAAATTAATTGCCTTGTACCCCAAGACCTCTGAGTTTAAGCTCTTCCCTGCTTCTGTGCAGTTTCGTATACCTTGGTTGGCTTACTTGGTTGGTTTCTGTTTTGTTTCATTCATTCCCAAAATTTATATACTTACTGACCTAATTCCAGCAGATATAAATGCAATCCATAAGCAACAAGAAATATCACATTCTTTGTTTTTTAATTTTTTATTTCAAAATATTACAGGGATACAAATATTTTTGGTTACATGGATAACTTTTATAATGCTTGAGTCATGGTTGTTAAGTGTGCCTGTCATCCAGTTAGTGTTCATTACACCCATTAGGTAAGTTTTCACCCATCCCCTCCTCCTTCTTCCCCTTGCTTGATTTCCATTAAGTTTTACTTCCTTCTGTGCATGTGTGTGCTTGTCAGTTAGTTGCAATTTAATAGTGAGTACATGTGGTATTTGTTTTTCCATTCTTTAGATACTTCACTTAGATAGTGGTTTCCAGATCCATCCAAATTATTGCAAAAGGCTTTAAGTCATGCTTATTCATGGCTGAGTAGTATTCCACAGTATACATATACCACATTTTGTTAACCCACTCATGAATTGATGGGCACTTGGATTGATTCCACATCTTTGCAATTGTGAATTATGCTGCAATAATGTTTGAGTGCAGGTATCTTTTCCATAAAATGACTTCTTTTCCTTTGAGTAAATACCCAGTAGTGAAATTGCTGGATCAAATGGTAGATCTACTTTTGGTTCTTTGAGGTATCTCCATACAGTTTTCCATAGAGGTTGTACTAATTTGCAGTCTCACCAATAGTGTATAAGCATTCCTTTCTCTCTGCATCCACGCTTGCATTTATTATTTTTGGCCTTTTTAATAAAAGCCATTCTAACAGGGGTGAGGTCATATGTCATTGTGATTTTAATTCGCATTTCCCTGATGATTAGTGATGTTGAACATTTTTTCATGTATTTACTGGCCATTTTTCTATCTTCTTTTGAAAAGCTTCTGTTGATGTCTTTTGCCCACTTTTTGATGGGGTTGTTTGACTTTTTTCTTGATGATTTGCTTGAGTTCTTTGTAGATTCTGGCTGTTAGCCCTTTATTGGATGTATAGCTTGTGAATATTTTCTCCCATTCTGCAGGTTGTTTATTTGCTCTATTGATCATTTCCTTTGCTGTGCAGAAGATTTTTAATTTAATCAAGTCCCATTTATTTATTTATTTATTTATTTATTTTTTGTTACTGTGATTGCCATTAGGGTCTTCTTCATTAATTCTTTGACTAGGCTATATATAGAAGAGTTTTTCCAACATTGTCTTCTAGAATTCTTATGGTTTCATGCCTTACTTTTAAGTCATTTATCCATCTTGAATTAATTTTTTGTGAAAGGTGAAAGGTATGGATATAATTTCAATCTTCTGCATGTGGCTATCCACTTTTCCCAGCACCATTTATTGAATAGGGATTCTTTTCCCCAGTGTATATTTTTGCCTGCTTTGTCAAAGACTCTGTAGCAATGGATACCAACCAAAATGAAAATATTGAAATGATAAATAATTCCAAATATGAATTGTAAGGAAACTCAATGAAATTCAAGAGAAAATGGAAAACCAAGTTAAAGAATAATTCAGAAAATGAGTGAAAAATGTACTAAAGAGACAGACATATTACAGAAAAAGCAAATAGAACTTCTGGATGTGAAAATTCATTTAAGGAAATACAAAACACAGTAGAGCATTTTAAGAATAGACTAGATCAGGCTAGAAGAAAGAATATCAGAGCTTGAAGACAACTCTTTTGAATTAACTCAGTCAGTCAAAAATAATGAATGGAGAATTAAGAGGAATGAACAAAGCCTACAAGAATTATGGGATTATGTAAAACATTCAAATATAAGAATCATAGGCATCCAAGAGGGTGAAGAAGAAAATGTACAAGGCCTGGAAAACCTATTTGAGGGAGTAATTTAGGAAAACTTCCTTTTTCTTGCTGGAGATATAGACATTCAGATACAAGAGGCTCAACAAACACCTGGGAGACTTACCACGAAGAGGCAATCACCAAGACACATAGTCATCAGACTGGCTAAAATCAACACAAAGGAGGACTCCTGTGAGCCATAAGGAGAAAACATCTAGTAACTTATGAAAGAAAACCCATCAGACTAACTGCAAACTTCTCAATGGAGACCATACAAACCAGAAGGGATTGGGGCTCCATCTTCAGTCTTCTTAAACAGAACAACTGCCAGCCTCAGATTTTGTATCCTGCAAAACTAAATTTCATAAATGAAGGCAAAATAAAGACCTTTACAGACAAGCTAACACTGAGAGAATTTGTCAAGACCAGACCTGCCTTGCAGGAAATACTCAAAACTACATTATACATGGATCAGCACAATGGTCACCCATCAGTGCAAAACCACCCAAAAGCTAAAGCTAAGAGCTCATATGAAATAATAGTACAAGAGATAAAACAAAGCAAAAAATATTATTTAACTGGATGAACAGAACGGCATCCTACATATCAATTCTATCAATCAACATGAATGGTTTAAATTCCCCACTCAAGAGACACAGGCTGGCTGAATGGATAAAAATAAATACAAGCCAAGTATCTGCTGTCTCCAGGAAGCACATCTAACCCACAGGGACTCTTACAGACTCAAGGTTAAGGGATGGAAAAAAATACTTCATGCAAATGGTAACCAAAAGAAAGCAGGTGTAGCCATTCTTGTATCAGATAAAATTGACTTTAAGTCAACTATAGTAAAGAAAGGCAAAGATGGTCATTATATACTGATAAAAGGAGCAATTCAACAAGAAAACATAACAATCTTAAATATTTATGGACTTAACACAGGAGAGCCCAGATTCATAAAGTAAACCCTACTGATCTAAGCAGAGATAAATAGCAGCATCATAATTGCCAGGGGTTTCATCACCCTACTGACAGAACTGGACAGATCATCAGAGCAGAAAATAAACACTGGACTTAAACAAGACTCTAGAACAAATGGGCCTAAAAGACATTTACAGAACATTTCACCCAAAAACTAATGAATATACATTCTTCTCATCAGCACATGGAGCATCCTCCAAGATTGATCATATTTTAGGCCACAAATCATAGCTCAACAAATTTGAAGCAATAGAAATCATACCATGTATCTTCTCAAATCATAGTGGGATAAAACTAGAAATCAACACAAAAAGAAACACCCAATTTTACTCAAAGAAATGGAAATTAAACAACCTCCTGCTGAATGATTATTGTATCATTGATGAAATTAAGATAGAAATCAATAGATTCCTCAAACTTGATGTCAAAAGGGACACCATTTATCAAAATCTGTGGGATGCAGCAAAAGCAGTCCTAAGGGGAAAATTCATAGCCTTAAATGCCTACAACAAAAAGATGGAAAGATCAAAATAAGAAAGAAATATCACATTCTATGTTTTAAATTAATGGAAATCTGTTGCTGAGCTGCTCTTCCCTAGGGCTGTCTGGAAATTCTATATTGGTCATCTCTGTGGTCTCCCACCCCTGAATTGTGCAAGAGATTTCAGTGTCACAGCCTGAGCATCAGGGATGCTATCTGGTTTTTGGCCACCTGCCTGTTCCTGTGACCACAGAAACCCTTGATTTCCCAGCCTTCAGGTTGGGAGGCTCTGTTACTTGCATGCCATGTTTCAGACCCAGGAATCTTGGAGGAGACTGAGGGGTCACTATGCTTAGGTCTGTCCTCTCTAGGTGTTCTCCAGAGAAATGCCTTCAAGGTCCTACTGTCTCCCTGGGCATTCCCTGGAAGAAGTGTGGGTCTGGGCTTCCTGCAGGATTCACACACCTCTCTCATCAATCTCCAAAATATATTTCTCTGTGTTATGGGCTCAGTTCATACATGGAAGTTCTGATCTCCAGCACCTCAGAAAGTGACTGTATTTCGAGATGGGGCCTTTAAAGAGGTAATTGAGTTGAAATGAGGTCTTTAGGGTGGGACCTAATCCAATATGACTGGTATCCTTTTAAGAAGGGGAGATTAGGACAGAGAGAGAGAGACACCAGACACATGCACGCACAGGGACGACCTTGCAAACACACAGCGAGAAGGTGGCCACCTGTGAGTCAAGGAGAGAGGCTTCAGAAGAAACCAACCCTGCTGACACCTTGGTCTCAGACTTGCAGCCTCTAAAACTGTGAGAAAATAAATTTCTGTTGTTGAAGGCACCCAGTTTGTGGCTAGTCCCAGGAAACTAATATAAGTTGTACCTTTTTTTTTTTTTTTAAAGTAAGCTCTGGCTTATTTTATTTTATTTCTGCATTTTCTCAAATCTCTGTGGCAAGAAACCAGTAAGGACTTTACTATTTGGAAGGGGATGGTCCAGTGAAGCAAGACAGGATGATTCAGTGAGAACCTGGGCAAATTGGTATCTCAGCAAATTGCCCTTCCATAGTCTGGTTTCTGTTTTCCCACCCTTTTGCTATTCCTGCCTGGTTTTCTCTTGGTGCCTTGTCTACTCCTCCACCCCATCCTTGTTAAACACGCATTGGCTTGGTGCAAAATTCCAGCTAGCTAATTCTCCTTGAACTGAGTCATATTGGAAGGATTGGAAGATTAGAGCCAGAAGTGACTTCTGACCACATTGTGTCCCAGGAGGTGAGTGGGGTTTTAGAGGACTTGCCCCGAATATGATTCTTCAAAGATGAGTTCATAGAAACATCCTCAATATTTATTGAGGCTCTGGCCAGGCTGTTAGCTAAGTGAGCCAATTGATTGTTAAGCTCAATTTCCACATTCATTTTAAAAGTCAATTGGAAAAGACAGGATTTCCAAGCAGTTTATAGCCCACTTCATTTCCCTTCCTTTCTACCACCCCATGATTTTGGTAACTCTATTATTCCGATTGGAAAAAATTGTTGTCTAATGATATTAAAATGTACAGCCACTGATAAGCTGTGACCAGTTCTTGGCTTTTTCCAAGAGCTGGGAATATTAAGATGTCATTAAATATTTTATCTCCCTTCCTTCATGCTCTGACTTTAATGCTGTGTTCAAAGATCATTACTCAGTAATGCTGGCAAGTCTCCTCTCCTTTGAAGACATTCTTTATAAGAGCATGTAATATTCATTATTAGCCTCGGTTGCCTGCTTTTCTTCCGTGATATACCCCTTCGCCCCTAAAAAAGGTTTTACTAGGGGCAAATTGTTTTAGCTGGGACTTATGTACTATAGGAAGTTATGAATAAAAACAATCCAGAATCTCCACAATTTTCCATGGACATGGGTAGGGTGTATTTTAGAGCAAAGTGTGTTTTTGCAGCACTGCTGGCCCTGATTAATATGAAGCTTTGTTGAGCTTGGGGGCTGGTGCTCCAAGGTTATATATAATTTTTAAAGAATGGGCTTGTGGGTTAGGTCTTCACTTGTATGAAGGGACAGTTAGGGAGCATGCCGTAGAAAGTGGACAAAGACACACATAATGGAACTGTAAGACACAAGGAGCAAGAAGGAAACATGTTTGCAGGGCTGTGAGTCACTGGGTGAAGTCTGCAAGGTTCCCTCCCTAGTGATTATTTTTAACAATGAGAACCACCGTGTCCTACTTGGGAAAGCTTAGGCGTTGCCTTGGTAAAGGTTAGGAAGATGAAAAAAAATGAATTCACATGCAGTTGAGGTCCTTGTCTGACATAGCCTCCTTAGGACGTGTTGCTAAGGGATTACTCTCTGAACTTGACTTCCCATCAAGCTGCTCTTAAATAGTTTGCTCTCAGGCTCACAACTGATCATCTTTCTGTTATCTATTTGGCCACCAGGCAGCTTACAGGCACGCTCTGGGCTCACTCTTGCCACTGGACAGGGCCCCGTGCTATGCGTGTCTGCATTCTGATCTTACCTCTGGCTTTCACTAACTTTCTATCCTCATTTGCCTTTGCCCTGATTCCTTCAACTATTTTGTTCTTTTGTGATGTATATACTTTTTTGTAAGTTGCCTGAAATCCTTTGTGAATTGAAGTGAAGGTAAATATAGGCAAAGGAGGAAAATGAATTATGGAGATTCCATTGCACCTGACAGTTCTGTGTAATAGGACATTGGGAATTTGGGCCTGATGAGGGACTTCTCTTTCCAAAACGTTTTGTGTTTTGTGCTTATTAGGCACTTGTAGGTATTTTTGGACCTTGAAATTGGAACACATGTTCTGAGATAGGACCTGACACAATAATAACAGGATGGAATATTTGGAAGAGGCCTGTTAAATAGAGGATGAAGCATCATAATATTTCTAGATTAAATAATACGTAAAGAGCAAAGGAGAAGCCATGGAAGCAAAAGAAGCAACATAAATTTCTGCAATTAAAAAGGTGTTAAGTCTTATTTGACCAGCTACAGATAAAGGAATTCTAAAATTCATGACATTAAACTGCTACTTAGAACTTTTTCTTTAAAAAGCCAAGACTGAAACATATTTTTGGATTGGAGGAATTTAATAATTTATTAAAAAATAAAAATATCACAATTCCCTCCTTTTCCATGCCGATACGCAGTGAGACGTATTCTGTATGTATTCCCCAAACTATCAGATCTGAAACCTGAAATCCGGTGTGATTATGCTCGTTCCCCTTTTAAGAACAGATTGTGCCGTGAAAGATGCAATGTCCCCTGAATGCTATCTGTGCGAATTTTAACTCACACCAGGACGAAGAGGCTGGCTTTGGCTTGCTGTTGGGGACTTGACATTTCAGCTCTAACTCTGAATTTTAGGAAGCACAGGTGTTTTTTTGGTCTTAGCTTTTTAACATAAAGCAGAGGGAAGGAGGCGCTTTTCACCACCCTCCTGTACACGCGGGAGACCAGGGACAGTCAGCCTGCCTTCCAACGCTCTGTCGCAGCCTTCTCCTGAGGATTCTGGAGTTAATGAAGTAAATCGAAATCTCTGAGCAAAATGATTTCAATCTCTGGAGGTGGAGAAAGCCATGTGGGATGATGCCCAGATAGGAAACGACGATCGTATGTTCCAACAACAGAAATATTTGCTCAGCTTCTGAGCAAGGGCAGGTGTGAAAACCTTAATCCTGAACTGTAGAAGACTTTATGTGCACTTTTTTGAAATGCAGTTCTCTATCCTGAGTCACATTTTTAGGCAGCATATTGGCAATACAAAACATTCAAATAAAATTACTGATGGCATTAGCCACCCGCCACCCCTTTCCCTGAGTCTTTAGGGAAGTGCGTGCATGAAGTGCAAGCTATAGAGTAACCGTAATCGAATCACCCTGGAGATTAAGAGGCGTTTGCTCATATAAATGTTAAGTTGGGACACAATTTAGCTGATCTCTGGGGTTTATCACTATTGCCAGACTTCCTCTTCATTTGATCTGGTGAAACAAATTAAATGTGTCTCTTTAGTTCTAAACCAGGTAAGAGGAGACTAGACTCTGCGAGTTTCTCATTCGGATGCAATAATCACGCAGCCAGGCCTGATTTAAGGGGGCTGCAAGCTCCGCTGTACGTGTGTGGGAACAACAGAGAGGAACCGAGGGCCAATTATCTTGGCCTCGCTGTTATCTGCTAGTTGGTGTTTGTCTCCCTGACAACATTACTAGATGTATTCATGGCTGCAGAGCAGAGGTTAATTAAAAAACAGAAACAAAACTGTACTTAAATATTAAAGGAGAAAATTCTCTTTGGGTACACCTGGCCCTGGCCATCATTCTCAGCCCTGGGAGAGCTAAACCTTCAGCGTAGTGCATTTGAGATGCTCAGATAAAGAGATCTCATCCAGAAACACACTGACCTCTGGTAGAGAAGATAGCTGTTTACCACATCTCAGGGAAATTGGGGCTCAATCTTGAAAGAATAGTGTAGGGCATCGTTTCCAATTGGGGCGACTTTGCCCCCAGGGGACATTTGGCAATATCTGGAGATATTTTTGGTTGTCACATTGGGATGGTGTCTAGTGATAGAGGCCAGGGATGCTGCTAAACATCCTATAATGCACAGGACAGCTCCCCACAACAAAGATATTTTATCTGGCCTAAAATATCAATAATGTCAATGTTGAGAAATTTAGGTCTAGTGGGACATTTATATCCCTTTTCCTTACATATGGCGCTTATTGAACTAAATGAGTGAAAAAACAAGAGACCTGTCTCATTTTTCGAAATAAATGCAAGTTATATTACAGCTGGGATATTAATATTCTAGATGCACTACAGAGACAAATTTTCAGTTGTGTACTCTTTCCATTACATCACTAAGCAGCAAAGAAAAAACATTACCCTGAAATTGCAGAACATACACATCTTCCTAATGGCATGAAAGAAATAAACATAAGCATACAGTGGTCCTGTTCACAATATGAAACAGATATAGCCCCAATTTCAATTTGTAGGACCCTTAATCCTGTGCCGCTTAAAACGCATTTTAGGTGCAGTTACAAATATCTGTTCCAATCATGTCAATATTCATAAGAACGTATTTCAACTTCCTCTGTATGGAGACCCAGAAGAGAACATTTTTAGTGTGATGGGATATTGCATAAAGCAGTTGATGCCGTGGAAATGGATCATTTCATAAAGTAATGCTGTAAATATTTTTATTCAGTCCACCAAGTTTCTGTAGACAGGTCCCCACTCTCCTTTGCCTCTGCTGAGGCATGCACATTTCTTGTCTAGCCCCTGCCTCGGTAGAAATTGCTTGCTGCATAAATAATCTCTGCGTTGTATGGCAAAGACTTAAAATAACCACCACCGCCTTCTAGTCATAGTTCTAGAGAAATGAGTCCCCTTCATATGCAACCAAGTTGTGTAACTGACTTCCAAAATAGTGTGTTTTCATTTTGTAAGTCAGTCTTTTTCATTTATTTTGATCCTGCATTTTTATTTGAAGAGGAATTATTTCTATTAAGCAATGGCTGTTCTTCAGTATAACCTAGAGATGCATTTACCTGATTGTTGGCTTTGTTTTTTTTGATCAGTGTTGATACTTCTTAGCTAATTTTTTTTTCAGGGTTCGATCACCTGCTACCTTATTTTAGTTTTAAAGGCAAAACTGGTGAGAAGTCAACCTGAAAATTTCTGAGATGACTTTTGTTCCTTAACATGGAGAACAACTTTAACTGATTTGCCGTTATAGTAGGATGTGCAATAGAGCTCCGATTCCTATGAGACTTGGGGCCAATTAAGCAACTCAAATGGGGAGGCAACAGGGTGATTAGAAGCACTGGTTTTAGAATTGTGCCTCCTACGCATGGTTAATTATGTGGATATTGAGCAAGTTACTTAGTTTATCTGGGCCTTACCTCTCTTCATTTATAAAGTGGAGATTATAATATTGCATAGGTGGTTGTAGGGAATTAGTGATTACCCATGTATGGTCACTGGCTCAATGAACGGTGGCTTCGAGAAGCCATAGCATAAACTGGCAAACTCTCCTCCGCCACCTTCCTTCCTTACATTGATGAGAAATCTTGGTGGGCAGTGAGAGCTGGGTCCCAAGCCCTTTACAGCCTAGTCATACCTTCCCTGTTTTCCTCTAATTGGTGTGATCTACAAATTCTCATGGCTGCTCTATGCCACAGGGCGGAAACCCCAGGCCCTTCCCGCTACCTGAGTGCTGGTCTTTCTTCACACCCAGTTACCCCAGGACCTGAATGCGCTCTTGGTGAGCTTCAATCAACCACTCTTTTCTGCCCAGCCTTCTGGGTTCCCAGGCTTCATCTCTGCATCCTCTGCTCATACCAGGAACTCTCAGGGCCTGAACATCTTCCTCAGTGTGGTCTGGTGGTGGTGGGTCTTGTTTCTTTCTGGCATTATTAGGAATCTGGTGATCTGTTTTGTTTGTTTGTTTTGTTGTTTCTGATGTTAAGAGATTGACTAAGAGACACGTGGTGATCTTGAAAGATCTGGCTGACACTCGATTGTCCCTTGAGTTTCACTCTGCACTTCTGAGGCCAGTCCTCTCTCCGATTCCTCATCTTTTGTGGGTAACTGGCCTAGGGTGGCCCATGTTTGGATATGATTAGTAACTGGAAGCCGCTTCTCTAATTGGAAGCTTTGGCTACCATATTAACTGTGCTATCCCAGAGGCCTCAGCCTCTTTCTCCTTGGTGATTGGAAAGGTGGTATGTATCCTATTGCCTTCATAAGAGGAAGAAGTAACCCTGTGACATTTGACAGTGATTTACCAGATTATGAGCTTTTTGGATAGGAACAATGTTTTGTTCATTGATTCATCCTCAGAGCCAACCACATAGAAGGTGTTAAATAGTTTGCTAAATGAATGATGATATCTGGGAAATGTAAATAAATGAGTCCTTTATTCGTTTTTTTTTTTTTAAGATCTGTTTGGGACATTGAGTGTTCTTTGGGGTGTGTGTGGGGCAGGTAGGTGGTATGAGGGGATGGCAGGAGGGAGGTCAGAGCACTAAGGCCTGGGCAGTACATAAGGCAGACACAATCATAAGACAGGCAATTAGAAACCATTGCAGAGGTTTTAGCTGAGAAACGGTGTCTATTTAAAAGGTATTGACATGTCTAATTATTTTAAAAGTTGCCTTGAAATCCTCAAAAAAAACCTCAAAAAATTAATTTAAATTGAATTGCATTTAAAACAGTTATATTTCTGAATAATGCATTTTATGTGATACACAATGAATGAAATCAAATCATATGGCAAGGTGTGGCTGACGTCTATAACTATGGATACGTGAGGCCCCTTTCTTTTGTCTCAGATTGTACGTACCTTTCTCTTTTCTCTGCTACTTGGGCTTTTGCACCTTGAAAGGGATTGTTTGTGAAAACCGAAGGCTGACTTGGTTCTAGGATGCTGAGCTTGCTCTTGGAGAGGTGTGAGGCTTATGCAACACATCAGAGGGTGGGCGTGACACTTTGCTAACAGGAGAAGCCACAGGGCAGGAAGATTGGATTGTGCTCCTAATCAATCATTTCGGCAATTCTTCACTCTTACAAATCTTTATTCCAATCTAGACTGCAGCCCATCTGCACAGAAGACGCAGTAAAACCATTAAATGAATTCACACTCACACTCTTTCATTTATTATTGGCTATAACATGACATTATCGTATTTCATGTAGAGAGAAGAGTATAATAATTGTACTAACTATTTACATACATGTGCTTTTTCAAGAATTAACAACTTTTTAGTAATGGCCAAGAATTATCTTCTTAGTACAAATGTGTTTCTGTTGTTACAAGACTTTCTGCTCTTTTGTAGTAGTTACTGTTTTAAGAAGAAATTGACTTGGATTTTTCTGTGTTTTTGTATACTTAGAGCCCCAGACATATTACTTTTGCCAACAAGATCATGTTTTATTGCATTTTTTTTGCCAGGTTATAGGATGATGAATTGGAAATAATCGCTTTTGGCCATTTTTTACAGGCTTTGTAAAAATGTCACTTGATGTGGTTTAAAGATTCTTGTAACCTTTTCTTTGTCCCCAAGGTGGATCTAGAGGACAGTGGTATAAAATTATTTGGATAATACCTTTACTTATTTTGTTTTGTTTGCTAGCGTTATATCAGTATAATCAATATACTTAGTAGTAAAAGTCTGTAAACAATAAAGATATTTTTCTATGTAACTGACCACTGAAAATGATATTAAAGAAAAATATTTATATTGAATACAACCTTATTGTACTAATATTGTATTTAAAATGAGATAACTGATCTAAGCTGCAGCTTATGCAAAACCGTCTGGCATGTTTGGGCAAAAAGCTCTTTCGATTGGCCTCTGATAAGTCTGGCTGTCAAACCCTGAGCTTGAGGACTGCCTTTGTCACAAACTCCCATTCCATTCTCCCAAGCTCCTGCTTAGGAGTGGGCAGCCACACATGCCACAAGCTCAGTTGGCAAATCAGATAGCTAAACATGTAGATTTTCAGTACAAACGACACGGAGATGGAATTTACGCCGCGTTGGTCCCTAACACTGCTTACCTCGCACAACTACCTTGTACTGTCCCAGCCTGTTTTACTCTGAGACCTTGAGATTGCGGCTTTAACCTTCTTGCTGGTCTCCAGATGTAACCTCAAGATGCAACCCCAAAATCTACCAAATTTAGTAGACCCCTCAAATCTTTCACTGGCAGATCATTTGGATATAATGCCAAGAAAATCCACAGTGCGTTCATTCATTCATTCATACAGCTAAAAAATATCGGAGCCTTTGCTA
>CAUYMX010021714.1:0-22370 GCA_963573855.1 Lepilemur septentrionalis
CATGCCTGTAGTCCCAGCTACTCGGGAGGCTGAGGCAGAAAGATTGCTTGAGCCCAGGAGTTTGAGGTTGCTGTGAGCTAGGCTGATGCCATGGCACTCTAGCCCGGGCAACAGAGTGACAGAGTGAGACTCTGTCTCAAAAAAAGAAAAAAGAAAAAAAGAAGAGACGTCTAGACACAGCCCCGCTTCACCTCGGATGAACTGTCTGGCCTCTGCAGGCTACTCTGTGCCCAGGCTCGGAGCGACATACCCTCGTCTGGAAAGTGCCTCTGCCTTGACATCACTAGGGAATACCTGGCTCATCTTCCTAACCTACTCCTCACTCGCACTCCTTCCCACTCCTCAAGAGAATCTGCCGCGTCTTTTTGAGCAGCGGCATCCACACCTTAGATGATTGTTTTCCTGTGTCAGGATCTGTATGGTGTACTTATACTTTTCCTCAGCTTCGGAAAGCTTGGCCTGCAGCGTTTTCTCCAGATTTCCCACCACAGCTTTCTGAAAGACATACATTTTAATAGGTATCTTTTCAAACCCAGAGCCATCCAGGGCAGAGCCACATGACAGAGCGGTACAGAGACCTGAGGTCCTCCCCCAGCCTCCATCCCCACTCCAGCCAGGACTACCTCTCTCTGGAGTTCCAACTGGGTATGGTAGAGGTTTGTGTTAAGTGACTCTAAGATGAGAGCTTGTGCCTGCAACTCTTCCTCTATGACCTGCAGAAGAAATTGTTTCAAGACATCATACTGGTGTCTACCTATTTATTTTCTTCTCTGGGACACCTGGACTAGAATACAAAGTAGTGACTTCAGCCACACCTCCACTCCTCAGCACCACTCGCAGCCAGCCAGTCACCACACCCTGTTAATTCTGCCCCCTCTCTGTCGTGCCCATCTGTACCCTTGTCTTCAGCCGCACTGTCACTGCTGCAGAGCCAGCCCCCACCAGAGCTCACAGGGAATGTTACAATGGCTCTCAACCATTCATCCACTGCACAAGTCTTTGTTAAATACTTGCTACTCATCCCAACTATATGACACCCTGGAAGAGGCAAAACTCTAGAGACAGTAAAAGGATTAGTGGCTGCCAGGGAGTTGGGAAGGGAAGTGAGGGATGAAAGTGGGGTGTGGGGGGTGGGCAGAGGGCAATTTTAGAGCAGAGAAACTATTCTGTATGATACTGCAATGATGGATACATGACATGATGCATTAGGCAAAACCCATAGAATGGACAACACGGTGACCCCAATGTAAACTATGGACTGTGGTTAATGATATTGCATCGGTATTGGCTCATCAATCGTAACTAATGTACCACCCCAATGCAAGATGTTAGTAACAGGGGAAACTGTGATGTGAGGTTGGGGAGTATATGGGAACTCTCTGTACTTTCTACTTAGTTTCTCTATAAACCTAAAAGTGCTCTAAAAATAGTCTATCAATTAAAAAAACCCTCTCCTAAAGAATGAAAAGGAGCCCGTGCAAAGGTCCTTAGAAGGCAAAATGCTTAGTGTGTTTGAGGACCTGAAGGAACACCAGCGTGGCTGGAATAGAGACAGCAGGCAGGAGTGTGGGCCAAGGTGAGGAGATCCATAGGAGCCAGGTCATACCTGAGAGGCCAGGTCACCTGAGAACAATGGCATGCCATCGAAGGGTGCCTGTACGCATGTCATTGCTCTGCGGAGAATGGATTAAAGGGGCAAGAGAGAGGGGGCTCAGGAAGGGCTGCTACAGTGGTGCAGGCGAGGAATGATGGATGAGGGTAGGGTGGCAACAGAGTTGGGGAGCAGGGGATGAATCTGGAACATGCTATAGTGGACCGGCTGACGTTGATGGGTTGGATGTGGGAGAGTGAAGGAAAGGAAAACTCATGGAGGACTTCAGTTCTAGGCTTGAATAGTTGAGGGAATTGACAATCTGGGGGCTCAAATCTCTGGTGGAAAATCAAGACGGGCATTAATGTGTGAATTGTGAGGTGTCTGTAAGTCACCTATGTGGAAATGTCAAGATGTGCAGGCCCGGGGCTCAGAGGAGGAGTGAGGCTGGAGGTATCAGCCTCTGGTGTTGGCACTGAGACGGCTTTTCCATCTGTGTGGACAGACGAATGCACCTATGGAGAAAAAGGAGGTAAAGAAGTGGGGTCCAGGACCAAGCCCTGAAACATTCTAGGGCTTGGGGTTAGGTGGATGGGAGGACCAAGCCAAGGAGATTGAGAAGAAGTGGCCAAGGAGGTAAAGGAAACCCCAGAAGTCTATGGAAGCCAAGAGAGGTGAGTGTTTCAAGGAAGGAGTGATCAATTGCACCTGATACTGCCAGCGTCAAGTGAGGGAGGCATTCCTTGGATTCGGCAACTTGGAAGTTACTGGTGATTTTAACAAGAGTGGTTCCCGTGGATGGAGTGGGAGCAGAAGCCAGATTGAGGAGAAAAGGGAGGTGACCCTTCAAACAGGTCCAGCCTCCCCTCATTGTCCCTCTTCAGACTCTGTCCCCCACATTGCTGCCAGAGCTCTTTTCCCAAGTGACACTCTCCTCCTGGCAAAACTCCAGTGGCTCCCACCGATGACAGAATTAAATCCAGACTTCTTGTGATGATGAATGGGGCTATTGAAGTCCCTGAGGGTGCAGCGTTAAACAAACACAAACAAACAAAAAGACCTCGTTGTCCTCGTCTATGGGCAAACTGGATGCTGGGTTCGCTTTCTGTTCTGTTCTTCTGGAAGGCTGTGGTGAAGGCGGAATGCCAGTAGGCAATGTCGCTTAGAGTGAAATGATCCCAGGCTGGTGAACTGCATCTGCACTGGGGGCCTGGCAGGGGACACCAGCACCTGGTAGGAGGCCCCGGCTTTGGGCTTCCCTGGAGGCAGGGACTCTTGTAATTGGGCGTGACCCGGAAGATACGTCCACGGATCTCTTACAAAGATACTGGGCAAGAGGCTTCTAAGCCAGGATAGCTCCTGGACTATGTGAGTCTCATCTCTCTTCACCTGAGCTGTTTCATCTGGGGCCACATAAGACCAGCCCCGGATCACTGTGAGAACTGAAGAGGAATCCCCCGATCCTGCCCTCCTCGCAGGCTGCGCCTCCTGTCCCACAGCCTTCTAAGTGAATCCAACAAAAGGTGGCCTGTGGTACCGTGCGAGTGTGAGATTCCAGCTGGAACTAAAAGCCTCTCAGCCGCTGGCCCTTACTACCTTGCTGTTCTTTTCATACACCAGGTCCTTTCATTATGTCACCAACTTTGTTTACATCGTCTTTCAGGTTGGAAGTCCACCCTTACCCTCTCCACATTCTGAGATTCAGAAACACTTCTCACCTGTCAAAACCAACCGAAAGGCCATCTGGTAACCTTCCCGACCCTGTCACCCACTCCACCAACTAGCGTTTCTTTCCTCCAAAGGAATTATATTGTGCTTATATTTTATCATAAATATGTCTGTTTTTCCCTATTTATGATCTTTGTAGTACCTCATAATCAGCACCTTGTAAGCTCCATATGCATTTTGTTAGGTGCAGAAGAGGCTAAAAAAAAATAAACTAGGTAAGTCTCTGCTTCCAGGTGTTAGCCCCACTTAACTCCAACATGTCCTCAGAGCCCTGGAGCTCTTCCCATGTAATGAGCGCCCTCCCAAGCCGTATAAACTTGGGAGAGGACATCATGTACTGCAGTTGCCTTGTGCAAAGCACTATACCAGGTTATTTTGCATTCTTTCATTCATTTATTCATTCAAAAATCAATTACTATTTACTGAATGCTCATGATGTGCCAGGCATTGTTCTGGGAACTGGGGATTAATAACAAAGAAAACAGAAAAACATCCCTGCCTTCATTGAGTATCTCAGCTTAGAAGATAATAAATCTGTGTAAAAAAATAAAACGGAGAAAAGGCAGTGTTGGGGCAGGGAGCTGGGCCCTTACGTAGAGTGGCTTCTGAGCAGGTGGCATTTGAGTAAAGACCAGAAAGAGGAAAGGAGGTTAGTCAGTCATGTGAATTTCTGGGAAAGAGCTTTCCAGGAAGAGGGAATATCAAGAATCAGACCCCAATAAAAAAACTGTCAGGCATGCAAATAAAATACGACCATAAATGAGGAGAAAAATCAATGCATAGAAACAGACCCAGACAGAATTGGTAGACAAGCTCACTGAACCAATTACTGTAATATACTGGGTCTACCTGGCTCCAAAGCCTACTTCTTTAGCTTGTAGGACACCCAGTCTGTTTGCCCCTCAAACAGAAGGCCTGCCTGGGCCCTAAGATATCATTCCTTTATAATGCCTTCATAATGACTAATCTTTTCCCAAACATCCACTCTGGATCAAAATTAAATTCCCAGGGAAGAAAGAACCACGAGTCATTTTGTGGGTTTGAACAGCTGTTCTCTGCAGCTGGATCCCACAAAGTGCCACAATTTGTCCCAGAGGCATAGAGTTCCTTGAGGAAGCTGTCATCTGTGAGGTTTAAGGAGAGGCTTGGAGACAGAGTTCCACAGGGGGCAGTTTTATACTTTTCAGAGCTCAAAGGGAGGGACTCGGCATTTTGTAATTCAAAGTCCTCTTGTGGTTTGAACCTTGCTAGAAAGGAAAGGCATTCACAATCAAAGATCACACAGTATATTGCTGATACATTTGCTCAAATCTGACTCTAAAAAGACACCACTGGCTTTGTTTTAGACTGTTTCAAAAATCCTTCTTGACTTATTGAATTCAGTAAATTCAGCTTTAGGTCATCCATTCTTTATTGGTTTTAGGAAAATTATCATAGATTCCATTTTACTGAGAGTCTATCATTTTACGGATGTATTTGTAAGATACCAAGTCCACAGGGAAGGATGACAAAGCTTACCGCCTTGGTCTTTTTCAGCTCCTCTATTTGCAAGGTGTCGCTGTCATGTTGTTTCAAGAGCTCCTAAAAACATTGTAATTTTGAAAAGGTCAGCACTGTGGTTCTGACCCTTTTTTCAGGAAGTTAAGAAAGCCAGAATAGGATTCAGAAATATAATATTCACCAAAGCTTAGAATTGGTATAATGAAGCACACGTTATAAACTAATGACATGATATGTTGAGGTTAATGAAAATCTTACGTACGTGCAACTTTATCACATTGACAAATATTAAAAGAAATTATGTTTTCATCAAAAGCTTTTTTAAAGTCAGTGTACATATTCAGTACTGTTAACAATTCAGTTCTCCACAGATTAATCTTTAGACTCAATGCATTCCCAGTCAAAATACCAGCAGGCTGTCTTGGCAAACTAACTCCAAATTGACAAGCTAGCTCTAAAATTTATGTTAAAAACAAAGAATGTAGAAAGGTAAAATCATCTTGAAAAACAATGGCAAAGTTAAATGATCTTTACTACTATTCAAGCTTCAGTAATTAAGACAATATGTTGTTGACCTAAATATAAACAAATAGTCAAATGGAACAGAATGGAGAGTCTGACCCCACCCACCTCTAAAATACAACAAAGACACCAATGCAACTCAACAGGCAAAGGAAAGTTTTTCAAAAATTGGTGCTGGAACAACTGGCTATTCATATGGAAAAAAATGACCTATGACCTCTACTTCACTCTATATACAAAAATTATTCAAAATGGGTCATAGAATCATAGAAGCTAAAATTATAAAGCTTCTAAACAATAAGAATATCTTTTTTATTTTTTGAGACAGAGTCTTACTCTGTTGCCTAGGCTAGAGTGCCATGGCGTCAGCCTAGCTCACAGCAACCTCAAACTCCTGGGCTCAAGTGATCCTTCTGCCTCAGCCTCCCAAGTAGCTGGGACTACAGGAATGCGCCACCACGCCTGGCTAATGTTTTAAATATATTTTTAGTTGGCCAATTAATTTATTTCTATTTTTTAGTAGAGACAGGGTCTCGCTCTTGCTCAGGCTGGTTTCGAACTCCTGACCTTGAGCGATCCTCCCGCCTCAGCCTCCCAGAGTACTAGAATTACAAGTGTGAGCCACCATGCCCGGCCAAGAATATCTTTATGACCTTGGAATAAGCAAAAATTTTGTAGAGCAGACACAAAAAACTGTAACCATAAAAATAAAAAATTGATAATTTGCCTTTGATCAAAACTGAAAACTGCACATTGAAATACATAATTAATAAAACGAAAGGCAAACCACAGACTGGAAGATAATATTTGCAACATGTATGTCTGACAAAAAACTTGTATCCACAATATGAAAAGTACTCCTACATGTCAATAAAAAAAACAAGCAACTCTAATTTTTTTTTAAAAAACAGTATTACTGAAATATAATTCACATACCATACAATGTACTAAAGAAACTCTAATTTTTTCAAATGACAAGAGACTCAAACAGACACTTTACAGAAGAAGACATGAATGGTTCAGTAAGTACATGGAAAATTGCCTAACATAATTAGTCATCACGGAAACTAAAACCATAATGAAATATCATTTCATACCCACTGGTGTGGCCAAAATTAAAATATTGGTGGGACTAATTGTTGTGGAGGATATAGAGCAACTAAAATCCTCATATATTTAAGATGCGAGAGTTAAATGGTGCAACTACTTTGAAAAATAGTTTGGCAATTTCTTATAAAGTTAAACCTCTACTGCCCTAGAGCCCAGTAATAGCACTACAGCCATAGCAGCTATAGTCAAGGATGAGAAGGACATTCGGAGACGAGATTTGGGCAGAAGAAGAAATTTCAGGTTCTGCACATTTAGCATTCTGTTGTTTTCTGTTAATCACAATTTTCATCCCAATAACCCTGTGGTAAGGCTGTCTAGTCTGTGGTGAGACTTTCCAACAACTCTGTGTAAGACTATCTAGTCTGTGGTAAGACTGCCAATAACTGTGGTAAGATTGTCTAGTATGTGGTAAGATGATCCAATAGCTCTGTGGTAGGACTGTCTGGCCTGTGGTAAGACTGTCCAATAATGCAGTGGTAAGATTGTCTAGCCCATGATAAGATTGTCTGGTAACTCTGTGTTAGGACTGTCTAGCCTGTGGTTAGACAATCCAATAACTCAGTGGTAAGACTGTCTAGCCCGTGGTCAGACTGTCCAATAACTGTGGCAAGACTGTCTAGCCTGTGGTAGGACTATCCAGTGTCTCTATGGTAGGACTGTCTAGACTGTGGTAAAACTGTCCAATAACCCAGTGGTAAGATTGTCTAGCCTGTGATAAGACTGTCCAATAACTCTGTGGTAGGACTGTCTAGCCTGTGGTAAGAGTGTCTAATAACCCAGCGGTAAGACTGCCTAGCCTGTGGTAAGACTGTCTAGCTAAAGGACAGCAAGACTGTCAGTCTACTTGCATATGTTTCCAGGCAAGCTGGGAAAAGAGGAATATTCCCATAAAGACAGAAAGATCACAGAGCACACCAGGGAACTTGGATATACCGCCTGGACTACACATTCAACCACTGATGTGCTTTGGGCTGAGTTACCTCCTTCTCTCGAATGAAGTTCTCAAAGACAGCACTGTAGGATTCATTTATTTTCTTCTTTTCTTCTTCTGACTCTAACTCAAACTTTTTTGTCATTTTATTTTCTGTGGAGGTGAGAGGAAAGCACATGTAAATGTGGGAAAAGCTGGTGCAGAGAGAAACCCAGAATTTCTGAAGATAAAAGCAATTCCAGACTGGGTCAAACTCACAGTCCTTTCAGCCTGCTGTCCAGCCTCTGACACCCACCTGCGATGCTTGAGTGTGAGGTGAGCGTGGTGGTTGTCCTCAGTCACGTTAGTCATAGGGATTTACCACCAACATCGCTGGGTTTTTGTGTGTAGTTTGTTTTGGATCTGTTGCTTATTGTTTTGTGAATTCACTCTGCGGAAGTAACCACTATGCTTTCTTGGATATCCTTGTCTTAAAATAAAGCTCTTGGCTAATGTGACTTTGCCAGCAGTAACATTCATCTGTACTTAGCCCTGGCGTAGAGGTAGGCTTAAACTGTTTTCCTGGGCAGAGAAACCTGCCAGCAGAGCCCCAATGTCAAACAAGAAGAAGGTCAGGAGGTGGGGAGGGGAAACACAGATTTCCTCAGTGTTGCAATTCTGGGGATGGACAGGGAGTCTCTGGGTGACAGGGTAAGCTCTGGACTTCCAGATGAGTGGTTACACCTTAGACTTTGACAACATGGGACAAGTGTTGTATGAGTAGCTAGAAATCTGGGAGGTGACCTGGGTGTTGTTGCACCCAGTTTCTAGGTAAAGCCTCAAACAGGAGTAGCTCCAGGTTGCGTTCCCCAGCCTTAACTACAGGGGCTTCATGTTACCCCTGGAGGTCCAGAGTCCCCACCTAAATGTGAATTAACTTTCCCACGGAGTATCTGCATTTAAATAAGTGACCTGTTAAAATCAACTAAATACAAGATGAATGGGGTTGCAGTAGGATGCGGAATTGGTCTGTAGAGGCCCTGCTCCTGCCTCATCTCATCTAGTCTTCTAGGCCTGGGAGTCCCACACGTCCCTCACTCCTTTTTTCCATTTATGAAGGTGCTCAGTGAGCGGGGAGGTGCACCTATAGAACACGTCGTATGATCCAGGCTCTGTGTTAAGTGCTGAGAATATTAAAAATATTTATCAAACACGTTCCTTTCTGGGAGATGTGGGGGTATAGAAGCTCTTGGTATAATGGATTATGTTGTTCCTCCCTCCACGCACAAATGAATATTTCACATTCTAATTCCAGAACTGTTGGAACTTTGGGGTCCCCTGTATCCAGACAATAAAGTCTGTAGTTCCTATAGCAATTTCAACATTTGTTTCAGCCCATCATGGGCAAACTTGGACCTAGTGAGTTTTGGAAAGGTGTAGCCTTAGATCCCCTCCCCTTAAATCAGGTGTTTGAACTTCAAAAAAGACCCTGCCCTTGTTGTCACTTTGCTTTCTTGAAAACTCCGGGGCACCTTCCATTCAGGAGTCTGGCATGTGGCCCGTCACCCGCAGTAAATACTTTCCTCAAGTGAAGACCAAGTGTCATGGTAGTTTTTTGATACACTTGTCATCAAAATGCTAGAAGTTTCTGTACTCACTTTGCTGTAGCAGGATCTTTTCCCGCTCCAACTTCTCATCTTTCTCCCATTCTGCCTTCCGCTTTGACCATTTATCTTCCAATTCATCATAAATGCTATCCTGTGGAGGCACAAAGGTGCCATGAAGAAAATTGTCCTAGACAAAGGAGACCTGAAGAAGCTGCAGACTCACCCCAGGGAGGCCCTGCCCAGCGCTGCACACGGGCCATGGCACAGCACTGCACCCGGCAGCTTCCTTCTCTGAGGGGCCCCTCCCAGGTGACTGATGGGAAGTAAATTCCAGCCCAGCCCAGCGGACAGCTTGTGGGACCCTCACAGTCAAGGGCAAATGATGCACAGCAAACGATGCCTACTAGTTAATTTGAACACACAGAAAACAATGGGATGTTTTTCAGTGTCCATTTTTTTCTCAGCAAATCTAACTTACTTTTGTGGTTGAGGTTAAATAAGCCTAACCCAATGCCAGTCCCATTGATTGGCTCAGACTTCACGAGCATGGACCCCCAGGATGGGGAAGGCCCAGATCTGGATGCTGCTAGTAGGGTCCAAGGACACTGACTCCCTTCCTTGTCAGGTTAGCAGCAGAATTCACACCCAGCTGATTCTATTTATCACTCACACTTCTTAGGCTCTGACCTGTGGTGTTTTCCCTGACTGCATCAAGGAGTATCTTGAAAAATGAGTTTTGGATAGAAGCTCAAAACTGAAACTGTGAGTGGTGGTATTTAACCTTGGTAGAGTGACCAACCATCCTTGTTTGCCTGGCACTGAGGGGTTTCCTGAGATGTTCTGAGATGGCTAGAGCACTGCATGCTCTGCTGGTGGGGGTGGAAAGTGATTCAGTCTTTGTGGAGGGCCATTTGGCCGAATCTATTAAAAGCCTTTAAAATAATTTATTCCTTTTGACCCAGCACTCTACTTCTAGAATCAAAGATGTTCAAAGTTATATTATCATTTCAGCAAGCAATTGGAAATAACTCAAATGGCCAGTGGTAGGGAAACAGTGAATGCCCAATGGCAATTTCATTAGGATAATAACTAGTCATTAAAAAGGAAGGGAAAGCTTTTGAAATGCCTGATGAAAAGAGGATACAAAAATGTATATGGATTTTTATACAGTATGATCTCAACTTCCTTGGCCCTAAACCCACAGAGTTTTAACAAAGTACAAATATTAATAGTGGTTGTCTTTGGGTGGTGATATTTCTTTCTTTTTGTCATTGCTGTTGTTGATTTTGTATTTCCATTTTAAAAAAAACAACGAGCAGCTATCACTTTTGTAATCACAAACATATTTTTTGATAGGTCTCTTTAGGTCTGATAGGGTGACCGACTTGTCATACACAGAAGCCATAGGGTTTACACTTCTCCCTGGGTGCAGTTAGTGCCACTTAGGTCCAAGAATTAATGCTGGGAGTTTCAGGACATCATTCTCCAGACAAGAGCTCTAGATTCATCCCGGTGCTGTCAGCCGGGAACGAGACTTGCTTCTCTCACTCTCATAATCCAGCAAGGAGCTCTGCGTCTCACCTGATACATATGAAACATATTCTTCAAATACTTATATTCCTTTTCCATCTCCTCTGAACAAAAGGAAAACAACAACAAGGTCATGATTATTTGCACATTTTCACATTCCAATGTGAGCTCTACTGCACATTTTCCCCACCCCAAACTCATCCCCCAAACAGTGAAACCTTTGTGTGCCCCAGAAATCACCCTGAAACCTTACTAGAAATGCAAATGCCTGGACCACACCCTAAACCCACTGAATTGGGGTGTCAGGAGAGGGGCCCACCATTTGCTGGATTTTGAAACACATCACGTCTGAGAGCTAATTCCCAGGGGTAAACCAACATCTGTGGAAAATGAGGAACAAAACCAAGTAGCATGCCTTTGCTTCTTTTCTAAAAAACATTTCCATTTTGTGCTGATTATTAAAATACTACATTGGAAAATTAGCAAAGCATGAAGTATAAATAAGATACCATCTTTAAAAATATTTAAGGCAAAATTAAGGAACAAGGTTATAGAATTTCTCCTTTTGTCTGTGGAGATTAGTCTACCCACCTGGAATTCTGTGGGATATACACTTGGCCCTTTCCAACAGCAGCAAAACCAAGTGAGATATCTGGCCAGTACAAGCCTTATGCATTATAAGGCGATAAAATCAAAGTTGTGAGAATTTAATGAAATACTATCATTTAAAGGTGAGGAAACTAGCTGAATTGAAATAGTATTATATTTGTAGAACTTTAAAATATACATTAAAAAACACTCTCACGTTCTCATCACACTGTTAAGGGCAGATATTTTTGTCCTCAATTCCCAGATGGGGAAACAGGGAGTCATGAAGATTAAGGAACTTTGTTCAGATCTTCCAGGAAAAGGAAGGACATTGGTAGACATGGTTTTTCCTCTCTTCGGTTTCATTTTTAGTCACTTTCTTCCCCTTCCACGGCCCATCCATGGGAGTTCCCTGGCCCTAAACCCACAGAGTAGCCTCTTGTCCCTTCACCCAGCGTCATTCTCCCAGGTCCCAACAGTACCTAGCTTCTTTTGGGCAGCCAACTTCTCCTCCTTCAAGGCTGCTCTGTAGTTGTTCTCCAACTCACTGACCTTCGCTTTGTGAGCCTCTTTGAGCTCCCTGTGAGACCCCAGAGAAGGCCACAATGATCAGTGAAAAGAAGTCCAAGCTGAGCTGTGACACTGCCCTGACCTTACCCTTTCGCCCTCACACAGGAAGTGGGGCCCTCACTTCCTGAAGCACTCTCCTGCCATCCATCCAGAGGGTGAGAAGACCCCTCTTTTCTACAATCACTGTTTTGAATAGAGTCTGTGGGCCACAGACTCTGCCTAACACTCAGCATAGTCTTTGCTCACTTTCACTATCTGCTCACTTGGGAAACGGGCTGCATTAGAACCCAGAATAATTTTAGTAACCAAGGTCTCTTCAGCTTCCATCCCAGGAGGTGGATGTGGGCAGTGTTTAAGATGAGCGTTAAAGTGAAAGTCTATATGAGCCATCAAGCCATGAAAAGACATGAAGGAACCTTAGACACATATCACTGAGTGAAAGAAGTCAGCCCGAAAAGGCTACATACTGTAGGATTCCAACTGTATGACATTCTGAAAAAGACTAAACTATGCAGACAGTAAAAAGATCAGTGTTTGCCAGGGTTTGAGGGCATGAAGAGGCAGAACACAGCAGATTTTTAGGGCCATGAAACTATTCTGTATGACACTATAGTGGTGGATACGTCCACATACATCTGTCCAAAGCCATCGAAGGTACAACACGGAGAGTGAGCTCTCATATAAACTATGGACTTTGGGTGTCAATATGGGTTCATCAATTGTAACAAATGTACACTCTGGTGGGAACATTGATAATGAGGGAGCCTATGTGTGTGGAGGGCAGTAGATATATGGGAAATCTCTGTATGTTCTCCTCAATTTTTCTGTAAATTTACAACTGCTGTAAAAATAAAGTCTATAAATAAAAGAATGAATCCATAAATAAAAAGGTATGAATCAACTAGGAGTGCTGCCTCTCTACCAGGATTTCTTTTTTAAATTGCAAATTGACAGTTTGTAATTGTATGTATTAATATTTATGGAGTAAAAGGCAATATCATGATTTATGAATACAATGTAGAATAATTAAACCAAGCTAGTTAACATATCAGCTCAAATGCTTAATGTTTTCTGTGGTGAGAACATTTGAAATTTGAAATTTGAAACTCTCAGCAATTTTGAAATGTGTGATATTATTAACTGTATTCACCATGTTGTGAAACAGATCTAAAAAAAAATCCCGTATGTCTCCTGTCTGAGATTTTGTACCCTTTCACCATCATTGCCCCATTCCTCCCAGCTCCCAGCCTCATTAACCACCATTCTACTCTCTGCTGCTGTGGGTTCTCTTGTTTCAGATTCCACATATAAGTGAGAACATGTGGTATTTGTCTTTCTGTGCCTGGCTAATGTCATTTAGCATAGTGTTCTCCACTTCCATCCATGTTGTTGCAAATGACAAAATTTCCTTCTTTTTAAAGTCTGGATAGTTTTCCGTTGTGTATATAAACCACATTTTGTTTATCCACTCATTCGTTGATGGACACTTAGGTTAATTCTATAATTGGTTATTGTAAATAGTGCTGCAATGAATTTGGGAGTGCAAACATCTCTTTGGCAACCTGATTTAAATCTTTTCGATAAACACCCAGAAGTGGGGCTGTGGCATCACAATGGTATTACTACTTTTAGTTTCTTGAGGACCTGCCATGCAGTTTTCCATAATGGCTGTACAAAGTTACAATGCCATCAACAGTGTGTAAGAGTCCCCTTTCCTCCACATCCTCACCTACACTTGATATCTTTCATCTTCTTGATAGTACCCATTCTGACAGGTGTGAGGGTATAGCTCAGTGTTGTTTTAATTTGCATTTCCCTGAAGATTAGTGATGTTGAGCATCTTTTCATATACCTGTTGGCCATTTGTATGTCTTCTTTTGAGAAATGTGTATTTGGATTCCTTGTTGATTTTTTAATGGGATTTTTTTTCTTGTTATTCAGTTGTTTGAGCTCCTTATATATTTTGGATATTAACCCCTTACTAGATGTATGGCCTATAAATATTTGCTCCTAATCTGTAGGTTGTCTTTATACACTGTTAATTGTTTCCTTTGCTGTCTAGAAACTTTTTTGTTTGATATAATCCCATTTGTTTATTTTTGCTTTTGTTGCCTGTGCTTTTGGGGTCAAATCTGAAAAATCATTGTGCAGATCAATGTCATGTAGCTATTTATTTATTTATTTAGAGACAGATTCTTACTCTGTTGCCCCAGGTAGAGTGCAGTGGTGTCATCACAGCTCACTGCAACCTCCAACTCCTGGGCTTAAGCGATCCTCCCAGCCTCCTGAATAGCTGGGACTACAGGTGCGCACCACCACACCTGGCTGATTTTTCTATTTTTGTGGAGACGAGGTCTCACTGTTGCTCAGGCTGGTCTCTAACACCTGACCTTAAGTAATCCTCCCACCTCAGCCTCTCAGAGTGCTAGGATTACAGGCATGAGCCACAGGGCCTGGCCACCTTTTCTTTCGAGTAGTTTTACAGTTTCTGGTCTTACACTTAAGTCTTTGATCCCTTTTGAGTTTATTTTTGTAAGTCTTGTGAGACGAGAGTCCAGTTTTTTTCCTCTGCATGTGGATATCCAGTGTTCCCAACACACTTACTGAAGAAACTATCTTTTTCCCATTGTATATTTTGGCACCTTTGTCAAAAATCAATTTATTGTACACACGAGGATTCATTTCTGGGCTCTTTGTTCTGTTCCATTGGTCTATGTGTCTATTTTTTTGGCAAGTACTATGCTGTTTTAATTATTATTACTTTGTAGTATAGTTTGAAATCAGGTAGTGTGATTTTTCCAGCTTTGTTCTTTTTGCTTAGGATTGCCTTGGCTATTGGAAGTTCTTTGTGGATCTATAAGAATTTTTAAAATGTCTCTATTTTTATGAAAAATGACATTGGAATTTTGATAGGGATTGCACTGAATCTGTAGGTCACTTTGGATAGTATGGCCATTTTAACAATATTAATTCTTCTAATTCACAAACATAGGTTTATCTGTCCATTTATTTGTGTCTTCTTCAATTTCTTTTATCAACATCTTATGGTTTTCAGTGTATAAGCCTTTCACCTCCTTGGTTAAATTTATTCATTCTTTTGTAGTTATTGTAAATAAGTTTGTTTTCTTGATTTCTTTTTTAGATAGTTCATTGTTGGGGTATAGAAACATTACTGATTTTTGTATGTTGATTTTGTATCCTGCAGCTTTACTGAATTTGTTTTTTAGTTCTAAGAGTTTTTTGGTGGAGTCTTTAGGGTTTTCTCCATATAACATCATGGTGTCAGCAAACAGTCACAATTTTACTTCTTCCCTTTTTATTTGGATGCTTTTTATTTCTTTCTTTTGCCTAATTGCTCTGGCAACAACTTCCAATACTATTAATATGTTGAATAGAAGTGGTGAGAGTGGGCATCCCTGTCTTGTTCTAGATCTTAGAGAAAAGGCTTTCAATTTTTCCCATTGAGTATAATGTTAGCTGTGGGTTTTTCATATATGGCCTTTATTGTGTTATTCCTTCTACATCTAATTTTGTGAGAGTTTTTATAATGAAAGAATGTTGAATTTGATCAAATGCTTTTTCTGAATCTAATGAGGTGGCTTTTGTTCTTCATTCTGTAAACATGATGTGTTGACATGATATATTGAACCATCCTTGTATGAATTAAAATAAAATCTTAAGCCTAACAGCCAACTGAATGGACCCTCTCTTGGCCAAGGGGACCCCGCCAAAAAACCATGAAAGCTGAGTTGCTGACCATGAGGAGAAGGGAGGTCAGATACGCCCTGTCCTTTTGCAGTTATTCTTTGTAACAGTAAGATACAAAATCATTAACAAGCCCAAGGCCATGTAAGGCAAAGGTTAAACCACACCTACAGGTCATCAATTTACCTAACAGATCACTTGAATCTCAGTATACATCCGGTGGCTTGTCTCTGATTAACAGACTTCCTTATCTTAACTTAAAACATTACAATCTTTTAGACAAAGCTTCATTTCTTTAACCAATTACAAATCAAAGAATCTTTAAACTCACCTATAATCTGTAATCCCCCGCTTTGAGATGTTTTGCTTTTTTGGGCCAAACCAATGTATGTCTTCCATGTATTGATTTATGACTTTATGTGTAATTCCTGTCTTGCTAAAACATAAAAAATCAAACTGTAACCCAACCACAGAGGGACCACTTGTTCAAGGCTTCTTGGGAATGGCTCTCTGGGCCATGGTCAGACACATTTGGCTCAGAATAAACCTCTTTAAATTATTTTAAAGAGTTCGGGCTCTTTTCCGTTGACACTTGTATCCCAGGGATAAATTCTACTTGATCGTAGTGAATGATCCATTTAATGTGCTGTTGAATTTGGTTTGCTAGTATTTTTTTGAGGATTTTTGTATCTGTGATCATTAAGGGTATTGGCTTGTATTGTTCTTGTCTGGCTTTAGTATTGTTAACTTAAATAATATGTGACAGAAAATGAGAGTCATACTCAATTGAGATTTATTAAGCCAAGATTTTGAGGATGCGCCCAGGAAAAACACAGCCCATAAAGTATCTGTAATGGACTGGACTCTCTGTAGAAGGTTTGGGAACTTTCCATTTAAAGGAAAAAAAAGGTACACAGAAAAAGGGAAGGGGTGAAGGAGGTGAACAGTGAAGTAATTGATGATATTCTTGTGAAATTCTATTTGGTGCCTTGTAAACCTACATAAGATAAGATAAACATTCAAAAAAAGAGGGTTGAATTTGGTTTGCTAGTGTGTAAGATATTTTTAAATTTCTCTCTTAATTTCTTTATTGACCCATTGGTTGTTCAGTAGCATGTTGTTTAATTTTCACATATTTGTGAATTTTCTAAAACTCCTCTTATTATTGATTTCTAGTTTCATACCATTGTTGCCCAGAAAAGATATTTGATATAACGTTAGTCTTCTTAAATTTTCAGAGGCTTGTTTTGTGCCCTAACAAGTGATTGCTTCTGGAGAATGTTCCATGTGCAGTTGAGAAGAATGAGTATTTTGTTACTATTGGGTGGAGTGTTCTGTATGTGTCTATTAGGCCCATTTGGTCAAAAGTGTTGTGAAAGCTAATGTTTCCTTATTAATTTTCTGTCTGGATGATCTGTCCATTGTTGAAAGTGGGGTATTGAAGTCCCCTACTATTAGTGTATTAATATCTATCTCTCCCTTCACATCCTTATTTTATATATATATATATTTAAGTGCTCTGATTGGATGCATACATATTTACAATTGTTATATTCTCTTGATGAATTGGCTCCTTATTATATAATGTCCTCCTTTGTCTCTTTTTAAAGTTTTGACCTAAAGTCTAGTTTTTCTAATGTAAGTATAGTTATCCCTGCTCTCTCTTGGTTTCCATTTGTGTGGAATATCTTTTTCCATCCCTTCCCTGTCAATCTATGTGTGTCCTTACAGGTAAGTGAGTCTCTTGTAGACAGCATATAGTAGAGTCTTTTAAATTTTTTTTTTAAACCATTCAGCTACTCTGTCTTTTTATCAGATAGTTTAATCCATTTACATTCAAGGTGATTAATTACAGGTAAGGACTTACTGTCATTTTGTTAATTGTTGCCTAGTAGTTATGCAGATACTTTGTTTTTTTCTTCCTCTTTTGCTGTCTTCCTTTGTGGTTTGATGGCTTTCTGAAGTGTTAAGCTTCAAAACTTCAAAGCCTTTCTATTTCTGTTTTGTGCCTCTGCTAAAGATTTTGCCTTGTGGTTACCATGAGGCTTACACAGAACATCTTGTACTTATAACAGCCTATTTCAAGCTGATAACAACTTAATTTGATTGCCTACAAGTATACACTTTTACTCTCTCCCTCATTTTATTGTATGATGTCAGAGTTTACATCATTTTGTAATGTGTATCTTTGACAATTTATTTTAGCTACAGTTGTTATTAATAGTTTTGTCTTTTAAGCTTTGTACTAGGGATAAAATTATCTTACACACTATCATTGCAGTCCTAGAGTATTCAGAATATGGTTATGTTTTACTTATACCATTAAGTTTTGTGCTTTTATATGTTTCATGTTATTTATTAGCAGCTTTTTGTTTCAGTTTAAAGAATTCCCTGAAGCAATTCTCCATTTCTCCTTCAATTCAGAAAAACAGCTTTGCTAGATAAAATATTCTTGACTGGCTATTTTTTTCCTTCAGTTCTGTAAATATATCATACCATTCTCTCCTGGCCTACAGGGCTTCTGCCAAGAAATTATAGTCATATTGGCACTCCTTTGTATGTGATGTGTTTTTTGTATCTTGCATATTTGTTTATTTGTGTTCTTTGACCTACATCTGCTCGTTTCCTTCCCCCTACCCTGACTCTGCTAACCACTGTTTTATTCTCTATCTCTCTATATTTGAACACCTCCTTTTAATTTTCCCTTGATTTGACTTTGCTCCCACCCCTCCCATACCTTCTTCCTATTTTGCCCAGGCCCTGACCTAGTAGCCAGAGAGAGTAGAGGTGAGAAGAGGAAAAAGAGGAAGAAGAAGAGATAGAGGAGGAAGAGGAGGAGGAGGAGAAAGAGGAAGAAGAGGCTTGGCTGAGAACAATAGCTATTTATCACAGAACAAAAAATGGCTCTTCTCAGCAACCAAAAAAAAGATTATAATTGAAATAATTGGATGATAAAGTACAAAAGCAGGAATAACTTTGTGCTTCATTTTCAAGGTCTCAAATCAATCCATCCTATTTTTCAAAGACACATACCTCACTCATCTCCCCTACCTCTTGCCACCCAACTCCATTTGGCACTGTCTGAAGTTCCAGCGAACTGAAACCCTGCAAAGGACGCAGGAGCCTTAGGGCCCTCAGTACATAAGGGCTCAGGCCAAAAAGCGTACCTGTTCTTGTTTTCAAAGTTCTGTTTCATCTCAGCACAGCGCAGATCCATTTCATTGGAGAGCTAGAAACAAAACTGACATTAACAACACAGGATTGGTGATCCCAAACCCACTCTGATCTGTACCTTCTGAGAAGCCCTCCAATTCATGGGGGACACCCACTTCCCCACGCCTCTCCCACTGTGTCCTGCAGTGCCAGCGAGCACATTATTACCGAAGGAATGGAACAATTCTTGCCTTGCTCTATGTTGTTTTGTACTTAGTTCATAATGTCAGTGCATCTCTTCCACTAACTGGTTTTTGTGGGTGGGTCTGGTCTTTTCTGCTAGACTGTCATCTCTTGTAAGATCATGGTTTTGGGATTCTTTGATATGTAATTAAACCAAGCAGAGCAATCATTTATTGAGCAAAGGGCTTGGCCTGGAAGAGCCAAAAAGGACTAAGATTCAGACTCTGTCTTTAAGGAACTGAAAATCCGGTGCTAATCCATCCTTGTTGACAGCACGGTGGGGTTCTAGCAGACAGGATCAGCTCACCTTCAGGGGACGCTCCATTCTAACATGTCAGTTCCCCTGGCCAGCATCTCAGGATTTAAACTGTCACTGCTCCCTGTCAGCTAAGACAAAGGTCTGGGGCTTGTCCTTGTCTCTCTCTCACTACTGGGGAGGAGTGCAGAGTACAGAGGAGTACAGATGTCGGCCCTGCCACTCTGACGGAGGCCGGCACAGTGGCACGCCTCTGTTCCACAAGCTGGGCAACAAATTGGTGTTCGTAAGTGGGAGTATTCTCAGGATCACAGCCTAGGGTCCTCTAAACATTACATCTTCAGTATGGCCTGTGCTCCTGAATCAAAATGTGCATTTTGCCCAGTAACTGTTGCCCATCACTGTTGAGCTGAATTAGTTAACTTCCCTGAGCCTCAATGTCTTTTCTATAGAAGGAGACCACAAACCTGCAGGATTTTCAGACAAATAAAGTGATGAGTCAGTAGCAGGGGAGGTCTCAGCCTGAGTCATAAGCTGGGTCATTGTAGGATTCAGAGTGGTCTGGGACATATCAGAGGGGCAGAGGCTGCCTGCTGGGGTGTGGAGCCTGACAAAAGGGTTTCAGTGACACTAGGGAGGGTGTTTCTGAGCATAGCACTGGCTATCACCCCAGCCCAGGCCACCAGGCACATGTGCTTGAGGTGGGGAGAAAGTTACTATGATCAAACAGATGGTAAAATCTAAAGAGGTGTCACTAAAAGCCTCAGGAATCACTAAGAGTACGAAATGACAGCGGGTTCTGACATGTGGTATTGGCAGCTTAAACAGTCAAGGCACAGAGAGTAAGCCCTGGAGGCTTCCAGGAAGCTTTTGGGTAGCACTGTGCCCCTAGGGAGAGCCCCACAACCTCTGAAGTTTAATGCACCGGAAGGACCAGACGGGAAATGACCAGCGCCCCCTAGCGAGGAGGGGCACCTGGAGAACTCCTGGAAATGAATGAGTTAAGCCTTGAGAAGGGACTTGGGTTCTTGCAATTATGGATAACGATAAGTGAGAGAAATACTAGTGGGTGGTCCTATCTTCAGAGTCCTGTCTCCTGGACAACATGCCTCATATGAGTAAAGTGCTTGGCATCTTGCCAGGCACATAGGTACTCTGAAAACATTTGTCTTTCCCTACCCATGAAGATGACAGTTAACACAAGGATCACTCACCAATTTCTGGGCAGACTGGTGGTCTCTGTTCATTTGTCCTATTATTGCTGTCAGCTCTGAGATCTGCTCTTCCAGGTCAGAGACAATATCAGTCCTGTAGGACAAATAATTCTTCGATCATCCACAGAGCTTACCTTTCCATGATAGTCAGGCCCCTGAGCATCGCTGGCTCTGGCCTGGTGCGAGCCGGCAACATTCTGCACCTGATCCATGATTTGGGGATGAGATGGAGGGAACAGGGTGACCTTGGAGAAGGCATTTGGCAGGAGGGTGGTTGAGCCTAAGATCTGGCTCTTTTAGGTAAGCAAACCAGATGTGAGCAGGGTGGTTTGGTGCCCTATTGAGTAGAAGGGAAGCAGGAATATGTCAGAAATGTATCAGGGTTTGATCTTGATTTTGTAATGATAGTTAAAACAGACGGGAGAGTTCCAAGGATTAGGAAATTAGAAGGAGGGGGATAGGATTGATGCTGACAGTGAATCATAGGCCAGGAATAGGCCAGACATGGGACTAAGAGGGGATTTAAGAGAGTGGTTTTCAGAGCAGGTGATATTCTTCTGTGTTTCTGGGTCTAAGGAGGCCCCCATGTCATCCGTAAATTATTCAGCTCCGTCTGGTTGAACCCGAGTAGACAGGGTGGCAGATAGCGCTATGTGTCATGGAGCCGAGAGGAGGTCCTTAATTCAAGAGGCTTTGACCCATTTGGCCAATTATCCTTCATGTCTAACGAGCACAGGGAGAATGTGGGGTGGGAAAACAAGGGAGAGCACATGGGGGTAGAGGATGCGAAGAAAGGGCATGAGAAAGTTGAATAGCAGGGCCCCCTGCCTTTTGAACGCATTCTTCCATGCAAACAATACTCACAGCTTTATCAGGAAATACAAGAAGCATGGGCTATTGTGTTTTATTATGTCACATGGGTGACAACTCTCTGATGAGGCCAAGAGGTAACCGAGGGTGCCAGTTTGACTATGGGTGCATGACCGATTCTCCTCCTGCAGGGGCTCATGGAGAAGCAGGGGAAAGTGGATGGGAAGACGGGGCCTGGGGTCTGACTTCTCTGGGCCGGGTCACCTCAGGGCAACTCCACAGCACGGCCCTTCGGCCTCAGCCACAGTCTGAATCCCTCGCCGGAGGGAGCACTGCTGGCCGTCTGCTTGTATCCTCTCTATACAGTAGCAGATTGTGTGACAGCGTGTGCGGGGGTGTGGGTGTGGGTGCGTGTGTGTTTTCTGTTGTTGCTGGTTTTGAGACTTGTGTCCTGGAAAAATAATTGTCACAGCAAAATAAGCCTTTAGGAAGAGACACGTGCAGAGCCATTCAGAAGGGCAGGTAAGAAGTAAGATGCCTGAGCTTGGGCAGGACCTGGGGTGGGGAGAAGATACAAATGAGAGATTAAGAGGTGGAGTGAAAGGTGTGGAGACATACTGGGCATGGCATAGGAGGACACGGGTGGGGCTTGGACGACAGAGAGGATGGCTGTGTGTGCTCAGGGAGATGGGGCCTGGCTGGAACCTTCCACACCGAATCTACCAGGGGCAGGAACTGAGTGGTATCTTTGTTTTTTTTTTTAATTTATTTTTATTTTTATTTTTTTATTGCAGCATATTATGGGGGTACAAATGTTAAGGTTACGTACATTGCCCTTGCCCCCTCCCCCCTCCAGTCAGAGCCTCAAGCCTGACCATCCCCCAGACGGTGCACATCGCACTCATGTATGTATATACCTATCCCCTCCTCCTCCCTCCCGTCTGCCCGACACCCAATAAATGGTGTTCCTGTGTGTCCACTTAGGTGTTGATCAGCTAATACCAATTGGCTGGTGAGTACATGTAGTACCTGTCTATCCATTCTTGGGATACTTCACTTAGTAGAACGGGTTTCAGCTCCATCCAGGAAAATACAAGAGGTGCTATATCACCATTGCTTCTTATAGCTGAATAGTACTCCATGGTATACATATACCACATTTTATTAATCCACTGGTGTGTTGATGGGCACTTGGGTTGTTTCCACAACTTTGCAATTGTGAATTGTGCTGCTATAAACGTTCGAGTGCAAGTGTCTTTTTTATAGAGTGTCTTTTGTTCTTTTGGGTAGATGCCCAGTAGTGGGATTGCTGGATCAAATGGTAGATCTACTT
>CAUYMX010021723.1:0-19030 GCA_963573855.1 Lepilemur septentrionalis
CCCACCCCTCCACAGTGACCCCCCACATCGCTCAGACTTGGGTCTACCCCCCACCTCCCAATTCCCCAGTGTTCACTCCCACCCTTTGAGCACCATAGTGTTAATCAGTCAATACCAATTTGATGGTGAGTACAAGTGGAACCCATTCTTTGGGTCTTGTGTCACCTCACTTCGAATAATGGACTCAAGCTTAATCCAGGATAATACAAGAGGTGCTAACTCACTGCCATTTCTTAAAATTGAGTAATATTCCATTGTGAACAAATACCATTCGATCTAGCAATAGCATTATTAGTCATCTTTCCAAAAGAGCATAAGACATTCTGTTATAAAGACATCTGCACCTGAATGTTTATGGCAGCACAATTCACTCTTGCTAGGTCATGGAAAAAAGTAAATTTCTTTAAGAGAAGTGGCCCTGTATTGAGCTGCTTCACTAAACAGAAGATACTATGAAAAATAAATTCCACAGCACTGGCATTGAAGATCACAGAACTAGTTTTTAAAAGTTGATTGGCCGGGCGCGGTGGCTCACACCTGTAATCCTAGCACTCTGGGAGGCTGAGGTGGGCGGATCGCTCAAGGTCAGTAGTTCGAAACCAGCCTGAGCAAGAGCGAGACCCCGTCTCTACTAAAAATAGAAAGAGATTGATAGGACAACTAAAAATATATAGAAAAAAAGTAATCTGGGCATGGTGGCACATGCCTGTAGTCCCAGATACTGGGGAGGCTGAGGCAGGAGGATCACCTGAGCCCAGGATTTTGAGCTGTGAGCTAGGCTGATGCCACAGCACTGTAGCCTGGGCAACAGAGTGAGACTCTGTCTCAAGAAAAAAAAAAATTGATTGGTAGACTTCCATTTTATTTTATTTTTTATAGTGACTTGTGATTCTATTTTTTTTCCAGAATGTTACAAATGCTTTGCTCATACAAATTGCCTTTGCACTGCAGAATTCAAAGCTACAAGTGTTCCCATCCCCTAGATAGCATGCACTGCACCCATTAGGTGTGAATTTACTCATCCCCTTCTGCCCTTTCCCACCTACCCAATCCCGAGTGAGTTTTACTTCTACATGTGCATGTAAGTGTTGATCGATTAGTCCCAATTTAATGGTGAGCACATGTGGTATTGGTTTTTCCATTCTTGTGATACTTCACTTAGTAGAATGGTCTCAAGTTCCATCCATGTTAATACAAGAGGTATTAGTTCACCATTTTTTATGTCTGAATAGTATTCCATGGTATATGTATACCACATTTTATTAATCCACTCATGTATTGATGGGCACTTGGGTTGTTTTCACATCTTTGCAATTGTGAATTGTGCTGCTATAAACATGTGAGTGCAGGTATTTTTTTTTTTACAAAATTTCTTTTTCCTTTGAGTAAATACTCAGTAGTGGAATTTCTGGATCAAATGGTAGTTTTAGTTTTAGTTCTTTGAAGTACTCCATACTACTTTCCATAGGGGTTTGCAGTCCCACCAGCAGTGTTTGAGTGTTCCTATCTCTTCACATCCACACCAACATTTGTTATTTTAAAATTTTTTGATAAAAGCCATTCTCACTGCAGTTAAGTGATATCTCATTGTCGTTTTAATTTGAATTTCCCTGATGATTAGAGAAGTTGCATAATTAGACAAATAAAGGAAACCAAGGGCATCCAAATGGGGGCAAAAGAGGCCACACTATTGCTCTTTGCTGATTACATGATCTTATATCTAGAAAACCCCAAAGATTCTGCTA
This sequence comes from Lepilemur septentrionalis, assembly GCA_963573855.1. Lineage (NCBI taxonomy): Eukaryota > Metazoa > Chordata > Mammalia > Primates > Lepilemuridae > Lepilemur > Lepilemur septentrionalis. The sequence goes on from CAUYMX010021723.1 coordinate 1,746, forward strand.
AGAGACTACTGGAATTGATGAATAAATTCAGCAAAGTCTCAGGTTACAAAATCAATGTACACAAATCAGTAGCATTCATGTATGCCAGCAATAGTCAAGCTAAGAATTAAATCAAAGAGTCAATATCTTTCACAATAGCAACAAAGAAAATAAAGCACCTAGGAATATATTTAACTAAGGAGGCGAAAGACCTCTATAGAGATGACTATGAAACACTGAGGAAGGAAATAGCAGAGGACATAAACAGGTGGAAAAACTTTCATGCACATAGATCAACAGAATCAACATTGTTAAAATGTTTATACTCCCAAAGTCATCTATAGATTCAATGTGATCCCTATTAAAATACTAACATCACTTTTTGCAGATCTAGAAAAAATAACTGTATGCTTTGTATGGAACCGGAGAAGACCTTGTATAGCCAAAGCAACCTTAAGCAAAAATAACAAATTGAGAGGCATCAATTTATTAATACCAGACTGCAAACTATACTACAAGTCTATAGTAAACAAAACAGCATGATACAGTCACAAGAACAGAGACCAGTAGAACACAACAGAGAACCCAAATATAAAACCATCCTCTTATAGCCATCAGATCTTTCACAAAGCAGACAAAAACATACACTGGGGAAAAGAATCCTTATTCAATAAATGGTCCTAGGAAAATTGGATAGCCACATGTATAATACTGAAACCAGATCCAAACCTCTCTCCTTTCACATGAATCAAGTCATGATGGATAACAGACTTAAACCTAAGGCATGAAAGTATAAGAATTCTAGAAGAAAATGTTGGAAAACTCTTACAGACATGGTCCTATGCAAAGAATTAATAAAGATGATCCCAAAAGCAATCCCAGTAGCAACAACAACAACAAAACAATGGGACCTGATCAAATTAAAAAGCTTCTGCACAGCCAAGGAAACAAGCAGTGAAGAGTGAAGAGACAACCTACAGAATGGGAGAAAAATATTTGCATGCTACACATCCAATAATGGGTTCATAACTAGAATCTATAAAGAACTCAGGCAAATCAGCAAGAAAAAAATCAAAACCTCATTAAAAAGTGAGAAAGACATGAACAGAAACTTTTCAAAAGAAGATAGACTAATGGCCAATAATCATAAGGAAAAAATGCTCAGACTTTCATTTTAAATATGAACTGACTATTCTCTAGTAACATAATTGAGGAGGAAATTTAAGGAATTTTTTTTTAAGCCTCCATTAATTCAGAAGCTCATCACAGCAAAGTAAGTATCTCTTTACATTGACTATTTTAAAATAAAACAGTCTAGAAAGGCAAGAAACCAAAGGACAAAAGAAGATTTAAAAAGCTGGCTTCCATCAGGAGAATTTTGAGGATGATTTAGATGGGTTTTCATAGGTACAAAATTGGAAGTACTACCTTAAAATGGTCACATTTTCCAGAACTTCCAAAAATAATAACTTTTCTGCTTATCTAGCTTTCCCTGACAGTATTCTCATTGCCTTCTAACCTCTGCTTACTGCCAAGTCCCAAGGTCAAAGTCAGTGGTTGAGTATTCTGAACCAAAGCCTATCAGCAAACAGTCAGCCAACCCTGAGTAGCAGAGCTGTCTCGCCCACCTCCCACAGCTGAACACAGAAATGCAGGAGCCCAGTGTCAAAACCAGATGAATTGTCCAGCTGAAGTCGGCCTAAATTACATACTCGAAAATTATGAGGTAATTAAATAGTTGTGTGACGTCATTATGTTTTGGGGAAAATAGTGGAAAGGATGTATTGGAAAAAAAAACTGGGGACTTAATTGTTCTTCTTTCAACAAATTATGAGAAATTGCTTTCTTAAGAAATGATCATATCTTCAAAATCGTCATCTTTACCAATTCCTTTATATTTAACATTCTGAAAATATGTTTTACTTTTTGAATTCATGTAAACTTCATCAGTGGACATAAAAATCTTGAGGGTGTCTCAGTGTACATGCATGAGAGAGAGAGAGAGAGAGAGAGAGAGTGTGTGTTGAGAATGTACAACTTATCAAAAAAAAACATACAAGGTATTTCTTAATTAAATATGGCCATGAGGTAGAGTTAAGAATATAAAATAAAATCTTCTAATTCTTCTGGGGATTTCATATAATGTAATTTTTATTTAGTTTACTTCTACTTCCCCAAAGCTATATTTTAAATAAGGGAACTACTCTTGAATATTAAATATATAAACTTTAAGTAATGCTATTTTTATTAAAAATAGAGTCTCACATATTTTAATTATTGAGATCCAGAATATATACAGGTATATGAAAATGTACATTGCCTTGTTTTCTGACTCTAGCATTTATTGTTTCTTTATTTATTGTTATTTTCTCAGTTAAACTTGCTGCTTTGTTATCTTGGGATTGCTCCACTACCACAGGGCAAGCTATTGGCTTCAAACGTATCACCAAACAACCACAGATGTATAACTGAGTCCAGGGAATCTGAGCCCAGCCAGTATTACCCAGTTTATACCTCAGGACTTATGAATCTATAACAGTAATTCTTTAGAAAAAGTTATTTTAAACCATTAAGATGGGCCATTTTTTTAGAAGTAGAATATTGAACTTATTAGGCTTAACAACTAAGATTTGTAGGTAAAGATTTTATTAAAAACATTTAAAACTGCTTTCCCAGTTTCCACAATCTCAGTTAATGTCACTATTCTCCACGGAGACATTTTTTACTCTGTTACTCACTCTTCAACCCTGTAACTATCACATCTACAAATTCTGTTTGTTCTATGTCCAATATTTATGCCATACAATTTTAACTATCAGTATCTCTAATGCTGCCACATGCCATATTTAATCTTTTGGAAATCTAGTCTTTTATTTCTACATATATGTATAAACCAACTGCTGTTCATCACTCCCAATACTACCACACTGTTCAAGCCACTGTCATTCCTACCTGCACTGTGGAGGACGTTTGGCAATGGTTTTCCATGATTTTATAATTGACACTCTATATTCTATTCATAGCGTAGTGGTCAAATTGATACATTTATATCATAAATTAGATTATTTCTACTTTTCAAAATGCTCCATGGCTTCCTATATCAAGTGTAGTAGTCACAAATACTAGATGACAATAGAAGCATATCACTACAACAAAAAGGAATAATAGGTCTGTAATTAATAAAAAAATTATTTTTTTTGTAGGTAAAAATAAACTACTTTTATAGCTCCATATACAGAGATATTAATATAGATATAGATGACTCTCCCTATAACCTATAACCTCCCTAGAAACCTTCCTAGATTTGTAATGAAATATCAGAGTGATTTGTTGACTCATACATATTGTAGATGAGATAGCAACATCAAACTCATATACAATTGGGGTGTGTGTATACATATTGGTATGTTTATATTAACTATACAATTCTTTCTTTATGTGGAAATACTATAAGTGAATCAGATCAAAGTAGGCCAATCAGACATTCTGGTTGGTAGGCAGGAGTGGCAATGAAAGGGCAGAAAATTCTTCTTCATCTCATCCACCAGATGAGCTAAATTCTATAGGGCCCTTACGGTTCTGAAAAACACTTCAGAAATCCACCAAAGTGCCATGAGTACATATAATGCTTGGTGAGTATATTCAGTAGGGGATAAAATGATCTACAGTATCTGATGCTCAAAAGGAAGTATTTCTGAGGTTCATACAAATCCTAATACCAGTCTATACATTACCTCTACACCATCATTACAGCTGAGAAAAAATTTATCAGTATTTTAAAGAATTTTTGCCCTTGAAATTATTTTTGAATTCAAAATTGCTTCATGTTTATTTTAACTTATCTTTTTAAGTACATTAGAATGGGCTGGGGGGAGGATATGAACAGCGTGCAGTAGGATATATCCTTGGCTTTTAGCTTTCTTAAGAATGGTCCTGGTTATTAACTTTTTATAGTATTAAGACGTTGGAAATATTTTAAAAAGCGCAGTTTTACAGTCTCTCACGCACCACATTCTAGATACGCTCTTTTAGTGTCAGGTAGAAGGGGTGCAATGTAACAAGGGTGTGAACATGCCTGCAGTAGCCTGTGGTGACAGTTCTCTGATCTTTGACAAATCCTGGCCTAGGCAGTTACCATTTAACAAGTGGAGTAGTAAATGCAGAAGATTCCTTTGAAAAGTGCAATCCCTATAGAGCAGGATTTGTAAGAATCTGAAGGAAATTTACATTTCTACACATTGTTCATTTCCACTTCCCACAGAGGACTCTCACAGAACAATTGCATTTTTTAGAGTTCTTTGCTAAAGTTTGAGGCAGTGGCAAAAGCCCTGCTGCTAAATCACATTACCAGAATATTTTGAAAGGACATACACACAGACCAAAGTCACTTTTTAAAATAACACTTTACAGTTTGTTGATGTGAGAAAAAATAAAACTTTAATTTTAGTAAATCATAGCTCCACGGCTTCATAAATTTCAATTTCTATGTATATGCTTTATAGCAGTGGTCCCTAACCTTTTTGGCATCAGGGACCAGTTTCATGGAAGATAATTTTTCCACCAACAGGAGGACTGAGGGAGGATGGTTTCAGGATGATTCAAGTACATTACATTTTTTGTGCAGTTTTTTCTCTCTGCTAATGATAATCTGTATTTGCAGCTGCTCCCCAGCACTAGCATCACCACCTCAGCTCCACTTCAGATCATCAGACATGAGATTCTCATAAGGGATGTGCAGCCTAGATCCATCGCATGTACAGTTTACAGGAGGGTTAGTGCTCCCATGAGAATCTAATGCTGTCGTTGATCTGACAGGAGACGGACCTTGTGCTGTGATGTGAGCAATGGGAAGCAGCTGTAGATACAGATGAAGCTTCAGCTCAGTAGCCAGCCGCTCACCTCTTGCTGTGCAGCTCAGTTCCTAGTAGGCCACGGCTCCATACCTGTCTGAGGCCCGGGAGTTGGGGGCTGTAGCTTTATAGGGTCATTTGGGAACACTTTTTTTTTCTTTCCTTAATATGAAACATAGATATAAGATCTTTGTATATGAATACTAGCAGTTGTGTGCAAAAATGTCCTGGGAATTGCATATAGACAGATATTGTATTTTCTAAAATGTACTCTCCAAGGTTAAATCATTGGCAATCTCTAAAAATTATACTGTATCATTTGCTGATGTTGAGAATTTCTTAACGTTCAAAATAATTGTATTTTTTATGGAAAAAGACATTTAAACACTGCAAAATTTATTCTCTGTGAAAAATCTTGTATAAGTTAATTTGTAGTGTAACAATTGCTATATTTTCCCAAACTCAATGATGAACAAATTTCCTCTCAGTAGAGTTAACATGTGACTTACATTCTTTAACTATTTTCATTTCTTAATTTGCTTGCCTATAAAAATATATGATTTTCATTAGAGAAATTATCTGTTTTAAAACATCAAGCAAATGTTCCAAATATACTCAATCTAAGTGTACTATAACCTAATCCTATCATTTTAGAACATTAGAGTTGAAAAAGTACAAAGAAAGTAACTAGTATAACTCCCATAAACACAAAATTCCTCCAAACACTTCAGATATTTTTCAGCTTCTATTTCAACCTTTAAATTATGCAGAAATAACTGGACAACAAGATACCTTATTACATTTTTTGAATCACTATAGTTATTCAAAAATCTTTCTTATATTTAAATAAAACCGTCTCTCTTTCCTACTCATTGCTCCTAGATTGCTATGGAATCATGCAATTGTTCCAAATGTGATGACAATATGTGTCCACAAAAAGAATCCTACAGAATATTCACAGCAGCTGTATTCATAATAGATGAATCCTAGAAACTACCCAAATGCCCACAAACAACACATGGATAAATATTTTGTGTAATAATCATACAATGGAATACTACTCAGCAATACAAATAAGTGAACCTCTCCTAAATGAAACAATATGAATGAATCAGAAAAATATTATGTTGAATAAGAAATATCAGACACAGAAATACATACTGTATTATTTCATTTACATGAAATATAAGAATAGGGAGAATAGTGGTGATAGAAGTAAGGAAATACTTGGTTCAGGGGCTGGGGAGAAAATTACTAGAAAAGGCACAAGTAATAATGTTCTGGGGTGTGGAAATATTTTATATCTTTACTTGGGTTTTGGGTACGTGTGTATGTCCTAATATCAACACTAGGAACTGCACGCTTCAGATCATTCCATTTTAGTCCATGTAAATTGTATCTCAATAGTGAAAATAAAAGTCTTAGAAGCTGTAACATCATAATTATATTCATTATTGTTCTCTTCTCTTTTTACAACAATAACAAACATTCTTGACATTTAGACCTAACACCATAGTGTCACCATATTGAACAGGGGTGACCTCTCATAAGCTTTATGAATTGAATATGATCCTGCCCGCCTCCTCAACACACAGACGCACAGGTGTGTGCACGGACTAGAGTTATTGTTATGAGAGCAAATCTATAATAGTGTGCCAATTAAACCTCACTCCCAAATATATGTGATCAGAGCTGAGTGAATGATTGAGTTTGTTTGTGTAATGGACTGTATTGTTGAAATGTATCCTTTAAAAGTATGTATATTTTCTTTTGAGAATTGAAGAGAAAGGGAAGTTATTTTTTAGAAAAAAAAATAAGAGAGAAGAAAGAAAGGCCCGAAAAGATATACAGATGAGAGATAAGGAGGAAATGCTATCTAGGTTCTTTCTTTGTTGTTCTCTATTCTTTTACTACATGTTGTTTTGATTAAATACTTCAGAATTCAACTTGGAATTCAACTGCCTCTGTTTATGTTGTTTCTTCATCTCAACAAACTCTAAATCTGATTTCTCTAAACTGATGTATTTTACCTATACAACTGTTATTATAATATTAACTAATTATAGCTTTATAAGGTTTTGCAGAATTAAACAAGAAAATACATACACAATACCTTGAAAATTGTCAATGTTCAGTGTTCCTTATTACTGGGTCATAAGTGACTCATTACACTTATTAATATCATTATTATTATTGTCTGTGGTGAGTTCCTTCAATGAATTTTCACGGAAGCTACTACAGTAAAAATTGCTGTGCTGGGTAATAGAGGGGACACATACAAAGCTTAATAGGTGTCCTGCTTTAAAAACTGTAAAGAGTAGAGCATATTTTTATGCATATCAATCAATAAAAATGATATTGGCACGTTCTCATTAATGTATTATATATGATATATACATGTCATTGAAATGATGAATAAAGTATTAGAAATCAGGAAGTATTTAATACAATGCATGAGGAATAAACATTTAGTAAGTTCTCAAAGGCCACAGGTTCTTGAAGAAATATGCAATTGGAAACTGCTATTATCAAACTATAATTGAATCTGGGTCCAGATTATTTCACTTGTTAACATAAGTAAATTTAAAAAGGGAGATGAAAGAGATTTTTTTCTGGAAAAACTCTTAAACTAGTTAAATGTGTCATGGTAACTGGTTCTCACAGCCTTATCATGAAAAAGAAGGTTTTTACATTAAGATTAAAAATTTGTCTGATATAAAGTCATAGTCCTCCAAAATGAATATATTGATCCTCTAAATACAGCTACTCAAAAAATGTCTTGCATAGGTTAGGTTCTATTCAAAATGCAGCACTTTTTATTTTTGTGAAATGTCTCATTTAAGTGCCATGCAAACACAGTGTAATTTGGAATTATTTGTAAAGTGCTTTAGCCCATCTGTTAAGTACAGCATTCTACATTTGGAGAGAAAGATTTTGGGGCATAACAGCTTTCTTCAACATAAGTTTAAACAATTGATAAACAAAACTTAATGATTCTTTGAGAAGGAGTAATTTAAAATGTATGAAAACAAATTGAAATAAATGATAGACAGGGAGCCTCGTCCCCTTCACACAGCCGGGTTTGCTTTGGCAAGGAAGCCTTGAAATTACCACCCCATGCTTCAAGGCATTTTCATACACATTTGTAACTGGGATACGTTTCCTTTCCAGTGATTGTTCGTGACATTCACATTGAAAGCTAGGATGACTCTGTGTGTGTGTGTGTGTGTGTGTGTGTGTGTGTGTGTGTGCGTGTGCTTGCATGTTTAGTTGTACTGGGCTAGTAGTTGTTTTAGCATCAGCATTCATTTCTGCTTCAGTGGGATACCTTATTATGTAAAGACTTCAACTTTTTTTGAAAGCCTCTTATCAAAGAGTGACGTTAAGTCATTTATACAATGAGTATATGGTTTGAAAATATTTTCTCCCATCCCATAGATTGCCTTTTCACTCTGTTGTTTCCTTTGCTGAGCAGAATCTTTTTAATTTGATGCAATCCCACTTGCGTATTTTTACTTTGTTGTCTGTGCTTTTGGTGTCACACCCAAGAAATTATTGCCCATGATAATGTCAAAAACTTTTTCTCTGTGTTTTTCTTCTGGGAGTTTTATAGTTTCATATTGTATGTTTAGGTATTTAATTCACTTCAAGTTTTTTTTTTTTTTTCTTTTGTGGATGGTGTAAGGTAAGGATAAGATAAGGATAAAAATTTGTTCTTTTGCCCATGGATATGAAAATTTTCCTAACACCATTTGTTGAAGAGGTGGTGCTCACTCCATATGTATTTTGGGGACCCTTGTGGAAGTAGCCATGTATAGATTTACTTCTGGGCTGTCTGTTCCACTGGTCTACATGGCTGCCTTCATGCCAACACCATACATTCTCGATTATTCTCCAAGATATATAAGGAACTCTTAGAAGTCAATAGCAAACAAACAGAGAAACGAACCACAGTAACAATACATTTTAAAAATAGGCTACAAACTTGAATAGATATTTCTCTAAAGAAGACATACAAATAGCCAAGAAGTTCATGTGTAAGGCGTTCAATATCGTTGATCATCAAGAAAATGTAAATGAAAACCAAAATGAGGTATCACCTCATGCCTGTCGGGATGGCTAATGTCAAAAAAACAAAAACTAAAAATATTGAATGGGATGTAGAGAAATGGAAACACTTACACAGTATTGGTGGGAATGCAAAATGTTGCAACCACTATGAAAAACAGTATAAATGGTTTTCAAATAATTAAAAATGACCCAGAAATCCTTCTTTTGAGTATTTATACATAAGAAATGAATTCAAGGTCTTGAAGAAATAGCACTCCCATGTTTGTTGCAGCACTATTCAAAATAGCCAACATGTGGAAACAACTAAATGTTCAGCAACAGATGAATGGATAAAGAAAATATGGTATGTATACATACAACACAATACTATTTAGCCTTAAAAAAGAAAGAAAATTTTTTTTAAATTGTGACAATGTGGTTGAACTTTGAGGACATTATGCTACATAAAACAAACCAGTCACAGAAAGACAAATGGTGTATGATTCCACTTAGATGAGGAAGTGAAAATAATAAAAACAGTCATTTTTTTTCATTGAATCGAAAGTGAGACCTCCTGGGGTTGTGTCTGGAAAGTGGCTAGTATTCTGCCAGCTTTGGAAATGGGAGGGGAAGCACGCCTAGCAGAGGTTCCCATTCCATTCCCAGCTTACTCAGTAGCTGGCAATTGGAAGACATTCTGCAACAGTGTAAAAAAAAAATAGTGAAATGGTGGTTTCCATGGGTTGTAGGGTGTGGGAAATGGGAAGTACTGTTCAATGATATAAAATTTCAGTTAAGCAAGGTGAATAAGTTTTAGAGATGTGTTGTATAAAATTGGACCTATCATCAACAATATTTTACTGTACACTTAAAATTTTACTAAGAGGGTGGATCTCATGTTGTGTTCTTACCAAAATAAAATAAAATTTAAAAAATATGGTGAGGATATTTTTATTAGTTCAAAAGGAACAATTAGAATTGCTAAAAATGATCATTTAGTTATAAATGGTTATGATAATAGTTGACCTTAGGTGAATTTATTTTTTAAAAAAATAGCCATCAAAAATAATTCACAGGGAACCAATCTATTGATAATCTTTTAAAAATCTTATATGTGAAATGTTGGAAACATAATGAACAAAAAAATAAGCAGTATGAGAGCAAATAGCAATCCTGTTGTATGTTAGGTGATAATCATGTTTGTAGCTTATTATGTATTTTTACTTACTTTTTAAAAAACTCGGTTGTCCCATCCTATGAACCTGGAATTTCTATGATAATATTACAGAGAATATTTTTCCAAATATTATTATATTTTTTCATACCACAGATGAAAGGAACCCAATAGAAAAACTTCATGGCATAGCTGTTTAAAGATGTTAACTTTGTGTCTCCTGGATCACATCAAGATTTTTCTGAATGTAAAGGTGCATCTCATACATTGTCTTTTATTCTAGATCTGCCTTAGTTACCAATTTGTTACACTCACCTCTATATCACCCAGTTTTACATAATATAAATCATAACTTTTACACAAGAAATTGAGGAAATAGTAATAGAAAGGTAGAGACAAGAAAATACGCCCTGAACAGCTTATGAACTGAATTGCAGGAAAGGTAATTGCTAATAGAAAAAATGGCATACACGTCCTTACTATTTAATAGCGCATAAATGAATTGTTTAGGAAACATAGAATAGACTAAACACTATTTCAAACAGAAATATTTAAAACATGAATTTTAATGTCGGTAATAAATGTGATTTTTTTTTTAATTTCAGAAAATTAATAAAAAAGTATGTACATAAGTTGAACACACTAAGTATTTTTAAGGCCACAGTGGTTTTAAAGAATCAGAAGTCTTCCCTCCCACATATTCTGCAGACCCCAATCAACCTCTGTTTAACATTTCTCTTTCTGCGCACACTTCATTTAGCACATAGAGTCATGCTCTATCTGGGTTTGCCAAATCACTTACATATCAGGGTGCGAGGTCATTTATGAAGTAGTAGCTGAATATTAACTATGTTATTTAGAAAAGCATGAAGAAAAGAAAATTTCCATAATGGAATTCATGTGTACTAATAATCCAAAGCAACATAAATTAAGCATATGTATACTTGCTATTTTTAACAGCCGTATTGGGATATAATTGATATACAAAGAAATGCACACTTTAATGTGTACTAAAGATGAGTTTTGGTATCTGTAAACACCTGTGATACTATTACCACAATCATGGAAACAGACATATCCAAGATCTCCCATATTTTCTTTGTGTTACTTTTTCTTTTTTTTTCTTTCTTTTTTTTTTTTTAATGTGTCTGTCTTTATGTGTGTTAAGAATACTTATCATGATATTTATCTTGGTTACAGTTTTGATGTGCACAATATCGTATTTTTAACTATGGGTAGTATGTTGTACGGCAGTTCTCTAGAACTAATTTACCTAGTGTAACTAAAACATTATAGCCATCAAACAACTTGCCATTTCTCCCATCTCCTAGCAACTAGAAATCACTATTGTATTCTTTCTTCTACTAGTTTGACTATTTTAGATAGTCCACGTGAAGTGAAATCATGCACTACTTCTACTTCTGTGACTGGCTTATTTCACTTAGCATAACATCCGTCAGGTTCATATATTCCATTATGCATTCTCACAGAATGTATATTCTACATTTTTATTTATTCATCTGTGGATGGACACTTGCGTTGTTTCCACATCTTGGCTATTGTGAACAATGCTTCAATGGACATGGGAGTGCAGATATGACATCAGGATTCTGATAACAGTTAATTTGGATGTATACCTAGAAGAGGGATGGCTGGGTCATGTGGTAATTCATTTTTAGTTTTTTGAAGAAAGTCTGTAGTGTTTTTCACACTGGCTACGCCATTTTACACTCCCACTAAGAGTGTACAAGGGCTCTGATTTCGCAGTGTACTCAACAACATTTACCTTTCTTTTTTTTTTTTTTTTTTTTTTTTTTGATAATAGCCATACAAACATGAGGGTGGTGTTACCCGCGGGAATTTAGATTTGCATTTCCCTGATAATTAATGATGTGGAGCACCTTTTTAAACACCTGTTGCCATTTGTGTGTCTTCCCTGGGGAAATGTCTATTCAAGTCCCATTTGTAATTGGGTTATTAGGTTTGTTGTTGTTCTTTGTTGTGTTTGCTATTGAATTGTAGGAGTGACTTATATACATTGCAAATTAATAGCATACTAGATATGTGGTTTCCAAATATTTTCTTCCATTTTACTGGTTACCTTTTCATTTTGTTAATTGTTTCCCTTGCTGTGCAGAATCTTTTTAGTTTGTTATAGTCCCAGTTGACAATTTTTGCTTTTGTTGCCTGTGTTTTGGTGACATACCCAAGAAATCATTGCTCAGGACAATGACAAGAAGATTTTCTTCCAGAAGTTTTTCAGTTTCAGGTTTTATATTAACATTTATGTCTTTAGTTAATTTGAGTTTTTTGAGTTAATTTTGTGTATGGTGTAAGGTAGGAATCCAGTTTGTTTATTTATTTATTTTTGCATGTGTATTTCTAGTTTTTCCAATACCATTTATTGAAGAGACTATCTTTATACATGAGTTTATTTTGGGGCTCCCTATTCTGTCTCATTGTTTATGAGCTGTCAGTATTTACATAGAAGAAAAGACATTGAAGATACTACGATATTTTAAGTATGTGCATTTAGCATATCCATATACATTATTTGCTACTTTTATTGTGCTTTACATTAACTTTTATAAGTGCCTATTGCTGTAAGAAATTAAAAATGATTCTTGACAGCAAATAAGACAAAGAACTGAGGCAGATTTTAAACTACCAGTCTTGTCTATGCCTTGAGAGAAAAAGTGGAGCACATTATACCGATATTAGCAAACGTCTCTAGTGGATGATACTTAATTAAAATTTGATTAGTTTTCATTAACTGAAGAGATACTAGAGAATCAGAAGACAGGTTGGTCATACATGAACGCCTACAGAACAAATGTACATATTGACCATCCAAGCACATGCCTCTGACTAGAGGGTGTCTCAGCCAATGGTTGGCTATTGCAGTCCAATTTGCATTCATAACTCTGTTATGGAGATGAGCATAGCATAAATTAGCTTGATGCAATTGAACATTTAAATATTGTAATGATCCTACACTCATCAAGCCACCTTTTCCTTATTATTTGACTTCCTACAGTTTCTGACTTCAAAATAATATGCTAATCACCATACTGCTTCATTTTCTGGTTTGTTGAAATAATTATACTTCCCAGAACAAAGAAATAAATTGATTTGAGAATTTTTTAAATCAGTATTCTGAGGTTGCATAAAATGAGAACCCTTGTGAGAAACAGGTCCTCTCTTGTGCTAAATCATCTTGAGCAGCAGGGATGGTATAATGATAACATCACTAAGATAATGCTCCTACATACACTTTTTAGAAATTTACCTCTTCACAGTATCAGCTCTCTGCATTGCTAACCTTGCCTTCTGTACGTCATACTTCAGTGCACTACTGAAATATAAATAAGCTGTAATTTCCTCTTTCAATTGGCGTTATACAGAACTAAAATGATTTTTGCAGTGATTCTTTCAATAGTAAGTATTTATTAAATGTGTACTATGTCTGAGATGTGTGGTTAATATAAAGAACAGTAAACAAATTAAACATGGTCTTTGACAGCAAGAAACTTCCAGCTTATGGACTAGAGATGAACATGGCCCTGTAATGTGATAAAGTGGGAGTTATGTAAGAGAGGCAGGAAGACCACAAAGAAGGAGTCCCTAGATTTGCCTGGAGGAGTCAGGGAACTGTCACCTTGCAAAAGATCAATTCAAAGACAGTAAGAATGATATATGAATGAATATTTAAAGTCAAAGACACTTTCAAAGCCATAATATTCTGGAAGAATTAAAAGTGCTTTAGTTTGTCTCTTTGAAAGTGGAAAATAGACATTAAAGATACACTCAGGGCAAGGCACAGTGGTTCACACCTCTAATCCCAGCACTTTGGGAAGCCGAGGTTGGAGGATCACTTGAGGTCAGGAGTTTGAGACCAGCCTGAACAACATAGTGAGACTCTCATCTTTACCAAAAAAAAGAGACAGGTGTGATGGCACGTACCTGTTGTCCCAGCAACTTGGGAGGCTGAGGTAGGAGAATCCCTTGAACCCAGGAGTTTGAGGTTGCAGGGAACTCTGATGACACCACTGCACTCTAGCCTGGATGATAGAGTGAGGTCCTGTCTTAAAATAAAACAAATGCGGTTTGTATACAACTAAGAGAAGTCCACTGTGTGAAAGGCTTTGTGTACCATGCTAAATGGTAGATGCTGTCTTGGACTATGGGCAGTTTTGTCTATAGTAGTAACAAAATATGAGACCAGAATTGTGGAGAAAGAATTGGGGTCTAGATGACTATCAAAAGGGTCTGACTAGGGCAGGCACAATGGCTCATATCTATAATCTCAGCACTCTGGGAGACCCAGGTGAGAGGATAATTTGAGGCCAGGAGTTCAAGGCCAGCTTGGGCAAGATAGTGCAATCTCCTCCCTACAAAAATTAGCCAAGCACAGTGGTGCATGCCTATCGTCCCAGCTACTCAGGAGACTGAGGCAGGAGGATCTCTTGAGCCCAGGAGTTCCAGGCTCCAGTGAACCCTGATGACACCACTGCACTCCAGCCTGGGTGACAGAGAAAGACCCTGTCTCTAAAAATAAAATAAAGGGTCTGAATAAAAATTAAGTTTCATACTAATTTTTGCTAATATCTGTGTATGTTTTTTCTTCATTGTTAGATTGTATACTTGACGATGTATCCATATATTATATTTATTGTTTCCTTCAAGTGTCCAATATCATGTTTTAGTAGTAGAAGCTCAAGCTACATTTTGTCTTTGATTATTATTTAATAACCCACTCTATTAAAAAAGAAGATTTCCATATTCAAATTTTATGGAAGCATGGATTGGTCATAAATATTGAACTTTTTTCTTCTTATTATAAAATTTCACATAGAGATCAATTTAGTCCATTTGGGTTTCTATAACAAAATACTATAAAGTAGGTGGCTTATAAACAAAATACATTTATTCTCAAAGTTCTGGGGGCTAGAAAGTCCAAGGCCAAGGTGTCAACAGATTCAGTATTTGGCAAGGGTCCACTTTCTCATAGACAGTGATTTCTCTCTGTGTCCTCACATGCCAAAAGGACAAGAGCTCCTCTAAGCCTCATTAATAAAGACCCTAATCCCATTTATAAGGGCTCCACCCTAATGATCTAATCACCTCCAAAAGCCCTTACTTCCTAATATTATCACTGTGGTGGTGAGGATTTCAACATATTAATTTTGCGGGGACACAAACATTCAGACCATAGCCAAGATTTCTCAAGAACTGACTTATTGCACTCAGCACACGATTTGATTAACAAAATTCAACGTTTCTAAACACGTTAATGAATACAATTCTGTATAAAATAAAATATGTCTCTTTCATCGTTGACTATATATCATCATTGAGAAATAAGGATTAAGGGCATAATAAGCATGGACCAAAACAGTACTGTAGATATTTTTAGTGGAACCATTGGCCGGTTAAAGCCATCTACAAATTAGTTATAGATAAAAGCAAAACATGATTTTAAACAGACAGATAGATGATAGGTAAAGAGATGGAAGGATAGATATTACAATTCTGGTAGGGGATGTTTGTTAATTGCATTCTTATCTACGAATTCCTGTCTTCTCTCTCATTCTCTCTGGAGAGATAATTGAAGAGAAAAAATGTGATCTAGAGATCAAGAGGTCTAAATATGTCCCTTACCTTAAGTTCATCCTTATTTGTCAGAATAAAATTTGCTGCTTAGGTGCTTAGATAACAAATTCGAGTGATACCGTCAAATTCATTTTGCTGTACCAGATGATGGAGCACCTAGTTATTGAGTATCATAGGTCATTATTATTATTATTTAATTAACTGATATGGTAGGGCTATTAATCCATCATTTTTGAAAGGTTGGTGGACTCGTAGATTAAAACATATACAGTCATGCACCACATAACAATGTTTTGGTCAACAATAAATCTCATATACTGCAGTGGTTCCATAAGATTATAATGGAACTGAAATATTCCTATTGCCTAGTGATACTATAGCCATCATAACATCATATAGAATGAATTACTCATATGTCTGTGGTGATGCTGGTGTAAGCAAACCTAATGTGCTTCCAGTTATGCAAAAGTATAGCACATATATTTATGCACAGTTCATAATACTTGATATTAGTAATAAACATCATGTTACTGGTTTTACGTATTTGCTATTTATGTATTCTTTTTATTGTTATTTTATAGTGTACCCTTTCCCCTTATTTAAAAAAAAAAAAGCAAACTTTGAAACAACCTCAGGTAAGTCCTTCGGGAGGCATTCCAGAAGAAGACATTGCTGTTACCATAGGAGATGACAGCTCCATGTATGCCATTCTCCTGAAGACCTTCCAGTGGGACAAGATGCAGAGGTGGAAGACAGTGATACTGATGATCCTGACCCTGTGTAGGCTGAGGCTACTGTGTGTGCTTGTGTTTTAGTTCTTAACAAAAATTTTTAAAAGTTTAAAAAATTGGAAAAAAGAGAAAAAGCTTTTAGAATAAAGATATAAAGTAAAAAATATTTTTTTGTACTGCTTACAAACGTGTTTGTGTTTTGAGCTAAGCGTTATTATGAAACAGTTTAAAAAGTTAAAAAAAATGAAAGTTATAAAGAAAATGAGTTACAGTAAGGTGAGATTAATTTATTATTGAAGAAAGAAATATAAATAAATAAATTAGCTTAGCCCAAGTGTATAGTGTTTATAAAGTCCACAGTAGTGTATAGAGATGCCCTAGGCCTTCCCATTCACTCACCACTCACTGACTCACCAGAGCAATTTCTAGTCCTGCAAGCTTCATTCATCGTACGTTGTCCCAGTTTAACAAACAGTTTTTAATCTTTTGTTTTCTTTCTTTATTTTTTTTTTTTTTTTTTTTTTTTGGAGACAGAGTCTTGCTCTGTTGCCTGGGCTAGAGTGCCATGGCATCATCATAGCTGACTGCAACCTCAAATTGCTGGACTTAAGTGATCCTCTTGCCTCAGCCTCCCAAGAAGCTGGGACTACAGACCTGTGCTACCATGCCCGGTTAATTTTTTCTCATTTTAGTAGAGATGGGATCTCACTCTTGCTCAGGCTGGTCTTGAACTCCTGAGTTCAAGCCATCCTCCCACTTCAGCCTCCCGGAGTGCTAGGATTACAGGCCTGAGTCACTGCGTCCAACTGTTTTAATCTTTTGTACTGTATGTTTACTGTCCCTTTTCTACATTTTGATATGTTTAGATACACAAATGCTTACCATTCT
>CAUYMX010021725.1:0-25549 GCA_963573855.1 Lepilemur septentrionalis
CAGAAAACCCCACAATCCTAGTCCCAAAGGAGTTTCCAACTTTGGTGAAAAGTGAAGATCAATCCCCACATAAGGATCATATATAATCTAGATCCCTTTAGGAAAAAGAATAAAAAACGACAAATGCAAAGTTGGGGACAAGAGTGAATACTTAGCACCAAAAAGAAAATTCTGATAAATTATTGAAAGCTTGAAGATTTAGGGCCTTTCTTCTGAGATCTTTCTAGACAATTTACTAGAATTGTTTACATGGCAGTGCTTCCTGAGTGTAGCCGGGCTTCCTCTTCCCACATGGAACATTTCACAACAGGAATTCCCAGCTCTCACAGGGCTTTGCACAAGTGAGGAGGTCTGGGTTTCAGCTTCACTGGCTTCACAGCACATCTGTCTGTGCATATACCTCGCTTAAATAGTCATTAAGTGAACTTTTAAAGACCAGAAACACTAAGAAATGTGTTAAACATTTTAAGAACATATTTGAAATTCTTTCTGAATTCATCTATTTTAAACCTGGAGAGTGAGGTTTGTAAGTTTTTTAGTTTGATTGGTACTGCTATAACAAGATACTACAGACTGGGTAATTGATAAACAATAGAAATTTATTTCTCAGGGCTGGGGGAATTGGGAAGTCCAATATGGGGCACTTGCAGAATTGGTGTCTGGTAAGCACTGGTCTCTGCTTCTATCATGGTGCCTTGCTGTTGTGTCCTCTGGAGGGCAAGAACATTGTGTCCTCGAGTGGTAGAAGGGAAGGAAAGACAAGAGACCTCTCCCTTCCACCTTGAGCCCTTTTATAAGGGGACTAATCCCATTGATGAGATTAATGGGATTAGTAACCCATTAACCACCTCCCAAAGGCCACACCCCCTAATACAACATGAATTTTGAAGGGGTTTCCATCATTCCAACCACAGCAATAATGAAGAGGTTGGACAATTTTTCTTCTTTTCAAAATGTATCACTCGAGTTTCTAGCACAGGGAGGTGATTCAGAGTGGGAGGAGGGTCATGTGAATGTTGATTTCTGAAGTCAAAAATAAACACAGTTTTCCTTTTTTTTGTTTCTTTTCAATGATGACCCTGTTGGGCATCTACAAATGTAGCAGACCAGACAGAATATGCCTTCCTCTTCACATATAAAGTTGAACTCCTCAAATAGACTCCAACAGAGTCTACCTTTATCTTATTTCCTATAGACCCTATATGTGAAATTCCTACATTTGCTCATTTGTCAGGTATTTATTGAGCACGTTTTATATGGCACACACGGTTCTAGCTGCTGGGACTGAGTAATGCAGAAAACAGATAAAGCCACTGCCCTCACAAAGAAACAATTAAATATGCCATGTGTCATGCAGTATGTGCCGAGAAGAAAATACCACAAAGGGTGATGGGCTAGGGGAATGAGGAGAGCCTCTTTTTGCAGTGACAATGAGATAAAAGCACAAGCAGGAGGAATTTGGTGGAAGAGCATTCCACTCAACGGGATCAGAAAGCACAAAGGCCCTGAGTCTGGGGCACGCTCGGTGTGTTGAAGGTACTGCAAGGTCACTGTGGCTGGAGCTGAGAGGGAGAAGGGAAGTAGGTAGGAATAAGGTTATGTAAGGCCTTGTATCCTGTGGTGAGGAATTGGGAAGGGTAACATAATTTGACTTGGGCTTCCAGAGGGCCCACTCTGACTGTGATGCAGGATGAAGTTCAAAAGTGAGGAGCATGGAGGCCAGTGAGGAGGCAAGTGGAGAGGCCATTGCAAGAGCCTCTTCAAGTGAAGAGAGGCAGTGG
This sequence comes from Lepilemur septentrionalis, assembly GCA_963573855.1. Taxonomy (NCBI): domain Eukaryota; kingdom Metazoa; phylum Chordata; class Mammalia; order Primates; family Lepilemuridae; genus Lepilemur; species Lepilemur septentrionalis. The sequence continues at coordinate 1,782 of CAUYMX010021725.1, forward strand.
GGCTTGGACTAGTGTTCTGATAACAGGGATGTTAAGAATTGGTTGGATTCTGTATTTTCTAACACAGTGTCTGGAATCCCAGCCCCAAGGGGACTGACTGACAACTTTTCAAGGAGGTTAATCAAGGAACCCTACTGTCTGCTGCACTAGTATTCATCCAAGCGCAAGGCCAGCTGCACCACAAGCTCCCATGGCTTTTGTTAAAACAAACATCCCAGGGCGTTGTCCCAGACTTACGTAGAATCTCTGGCAAAGGAGGCCTAGGAATACAGGTTTTTAACAAAATTCTTATGTGATTCTCAATGTAGTGTAAATTTTGAACCTAGTCCTTACAGAGGAGAGTGTTAAGCTGTTGCAAAGCCTTACATCTTTTTAGACATTCCACGGCCACACTTTAAATCCCTGTAGGCCAGAACTGAGAATATGTTGTGGACTTAATAGTGAGAATTGCAAAAGCTCACTGGTTTTGCCAGAATTCTCAATATGGGATGTCTCCAACAAGCTGTCACATTTCTGCCTTATCAGGGGTTTCATGAAACATTCTGTCGTTTTTATATTGATTTTCATATTACTGAACCTTCTGGGCAAACTTGAGTTTTAGATTAGAGACTATAAATACTAACAAATAAACCTAGAATTTTTAAAAGCTTGTGTGAATACATGCCAAAAGTGTGAAATTGTATATTTAAGAGAAGAGAAAGGGGATTTTCAACACTTTATATGGCTATTTTGCTGTTTTATATAAGCAGTAAGTGACATACTTTCTCTTTACAATCTATTAGTGAAATAAAATAGATCCTTGGCTTCCAAAAAAAAAAAAAAATACTTTGAGATTAGGCAGTGAGAAATGAGGCACAAAACAATAGCTAATTGTTTTTTATTTTGCTTCCTTTCCCTCTCCTACGTTTATTGCTTCATTCTGAATCATCTTTATAGATAAGAATAAATACTAATTTCTGTTTACCATTGTATATGCTTGCATTGTAGTAAGATGGTGAACATCATTTTTTTTTATTTCAGTAAATTATGAGAGTACAAACATTTTATTTACTTTTTTTTTTATTTCAGGAAATTATGAGAGTACAAACATTTTGGTTACATTTTATATCTTTTATACCTCTCCCTAGCAAGGGTTAGAGGTATGCCACCACAGTGCTCACCGCATCCCTCAGTTGTGAGTCTACCCCCGCAACCCCCTAATCCCTGGAGAACATTACTACCATGTGAACACCACAGTGTTAATCGGTCAGTACCAATTTGATGGCGAGGACATGTGGAGCCCATTCTTCTGATCTTGTGTCACCTCACTTTGGATAATGGGCTCAAGCTCAATCCAGGAAAATATAAGCTATGCTAGATCACTGTCATTTTTTATAATTGAGTAGTATTCCACTGTATACCTATACCAAATCTTAATCCACTCATGAATTGATGGGCACTTGGGTTGTTTCCACATCCTTGCAATAGTGAACTGTGCTGCCATAAACATTCGGGTGCAGATGTCTTTGTTATAGAATGTCTTTTGCTCTTTTGGGTAGATGCCTAATAGTGCTATTGCTGGGTTGAATGGTATTTCTATTTTTAGCTCTTTGAGGTATCTCCAAATTCTTTTCCACAGAGGTTGCACTAATTTGTAGTCTCACCAGCAGTGTAAGAGTGTTCCGGTCACTCCACATCCTCACTAGCATTTGTTGTTTTGGTATTTTTTGATAGAGGCCAATCTCACTGGGGTTAAGTGATATCTCATTGTGGTTTTGATTTGCATTTCTCTAATGATTAGAGATGTTGAGCATTTTTTTTATATGTCTGCTGGCCATTATTCTGTCTTCTTTTGAAAAGTTTCTCTTCCTTCCATTGCCCATTTATTGATGGGGTTGTTTGATTTTTCCTTGTTGATTCTTTTAAGTTATAGATAGATTCTTGTTATCAGACCTTTAACAGATATGTAGAGAGCATATATTTTCTCTCATTCTGTAGGCTATTTTCTCTTATGATAGTTTATCCTCGGCTGTGCAAAAGCTTTCTAATTTGATCAGATCCCATTTGTTTATTTTTGTTGCTGCAGTGATTGCTTTGGGGGTCTCCTTCAAAAAAGCTTTGCCTAGGCCGATGTCTGAAAGGGTCTTCCCAACATCTTCTAGAATTCTTAAGGTTTCATGCCTTAGGTTTAAGTCTGTTATCCATCTTGAGTAGATTTTTGTGAGAGGTGAGAGGTAGGGATCCAGTTTCATTCTTCTGCATGTAGCTATCCAGTTTTCCCAGCATCATTTATTGAAAAGAGATTCTTTTCCCCAATGTATATTTTTGTCTGCTTTATCAAAGATTAGATTACCATATGCAGATAGTTTCATCTCTGGAATCTCAGTCCTGTTCCAAAGATCAATGTCTCTGTTCTTATGCCAGCACCAAGATATTTTAATTATTACTGCTTTGTAGTACAGCTTGAAGTATGGAAGACTGATGCCTCCAGTTTGTTATTTTTACTTAAGATTGCTTTGGCTATACAGGTCTTTTCTGGTTCCATACAAAGTGAAGAATTTTTTTTTCTAGATCTGTAAAGAATGATGATGGTAGTTTGATGGGGATTGCATTTATTCTGTAGCTCACTTTAGGTAATATTGACATTTTAATGATATTGATTCTACCAATCCATGAACAAGGTATATTTCGCATCTGTTTACATCTTCTACAATTTCTTTTTTTAGTGTTTCATAGTTCTCCTTGTATATATCTTTCATATCTTTCATTAAATATATTCCTAGATATTTAATTTTCTTTGGGGCTATAGTAAAAAACTGCTCAACATCTCTAATCATTAAGGAAATGCAAATCAAAACCACAATGAGATATCACCTAACCCCAGTGAGATTGGCTTCTATCAAAAACTCCCAAAACAACAAATGCTGGTGAGGATGTTGAGAGACAGGAACACTCTTACAGTGCTGGTGGGACTGCAAATTGGTCCAACTTCTGTGGGAAAGAATTTGGAGATACCTCAAAAAGCTAAAAATAGAAATACCATTCTATCTAGCAATAGCATTATTAGGCATCTACCCAAAAGAGCAAAAGACATTTTATATTAAAGATATCTGCACCCAAATGTTTATGGCAGCACAATTCACTATTACAAGGACGTGGAAACAACCCAAGTGCCCGTCAATTCATGATTGGATAATTAAATTTTGGTATATGTTTACAATGGAATATTACTAAATTATAAGAAACGACAGTGATTTAGCACAGCTTACATTTTCCTCGATTGAGTTTGAGCCCATTATCTGAAGTGAGGTGACACAAGATCGGAAAAATGGGCTCCACATGAACTCGCCATCAAATTGGTACTGACTGATTAACTCTATTGTGCTCACATGGCAGTGGTGTTCTCCAGGGATTAGGGGGTTGGGAGGTAGACTCAAAACTGAGGGATGCAGTGAACATTGTAGAGGGGAAGGGCATTCCTCTAACCCTTGCTAGGGAGAGGTAAAGATATAAAATGTAACCAAAATGTTTATACTCTCATAATTACCTGAAATGAAAAAAAAAGGAAGAAAAGGAAAAAATTGAAAATTGTCAGGGTGGTTCACTAGTATACTGCATGAAATTACATTATATTTTACAGATGAGGAAGCAGAGTACAAAAGAAAAAAAGAAAGAAATTACATTATATTTGAGACAAAGTAAAGGATAAAAATTATTTCAATAAATTCTGAAAAAAGAGTTGATAAAACTTAACCCTCATTTCCAGTTTTTTAGAAAAAGACAACCATCTAGGCTTAAATTAAAGCTTCCTTAGTTTGAAAAATGTATCTCTCAAAGATCTATAGCCAGCCTTAAACACAGTGATGTCAAATTAAAAGCAACCACTGTCAGTGGTATGAATCAGCATTGTATGAGGTCTCAGCCAATGTTATAAGAAAAAATGCTATTTTTCCATTGTTGATATGCAAGATACTCTTCTAGCTAGAAAAAGAAAGAATCATTTAATCCATTATTAAAATTAATCGAGTTTGACAAGGCAACTAGAATTGACATCAGCTTATAAAAATTAACAAATTTGCACATGCACCCCGACAGTAGGATTTAGTAAATACAAAGCATACAAAAAGAAAATAGGAAACATACAAAAAGTTGTCTACAACACACAATTGCCATATCCTAACATGATACATTGCTTTTGAATTTCATAAGTGTCACATTTATGTGAATATTATATTTCTTTGTTCGGTATATATAGTTGCTTCTAACCTATAGATTGGCACTTGTTTTCATCTGCACAAGCAAGAAGGAGTAAACCCAAGCAGCTGCAAGTATGCCAAGCATCTCGGACAAAACGCCGTGAGGACTGGTCTGCAGCATTGTTCACACAAAATAAGGCAGAATGAAGCTCTAGTCATTTGTCGACAGCGAGATCACATACAATAACCAGAGAGAGGGCTCATCAGCGGTTTCTGAAATGTTAAATTAGTCAATTTTCCCAGTGAAGAGAACAAACCACACAGACACAATCCCTCTTCAGCTAGACGAAAATTCTAGCTGGCTCTACCAATTATAACAAAAGAATCCTAGGGGGACACACAAGTTTTAACAATGTTAATAGATCAAGTTAATCCATCACCACACTGGAACAGTGGGGTTATGCAACAATTTGCAGTGAGATTTAAAAGTACGTAATTTGGAAGATAAACACATTGCAGGAAATAAAGGAAGGAAGAGGAAGAAAGGGGTGGACTTAAAACATCTTTTTGATGTAAGAAGAAAATTTTTCTCTCTCAAAAGAAGGAATTAGAGTGGCTGATGAGTGATTTCAGGTTAGAATTTTCTTCGGGGAAGCAGCAAAGTCCAGTGCTCTAACAAAAATCAGCTTATTGCTCACTCAGATCCTGTAACTCCACAGTTGGAAGTCACACCTTTTCTTTTAGACCTGGAGAGAATACTGTCACTATCAGAAGGATTGATTTTGTCCCAAGGGTTGTTAGGAACTTTATTAAATAATGGCATAAAAATAAATGTTAATTCAGTAATACAGCTCTTGGTCAGGCCAACAAATCACAAAATGAGCTCTTAGCAAACTTGCTCTAACATTTTTGAGCACACGCATCACTCTATTATTTCTGGAACAAGAAGAAAGTACTAAATCTTGTCCCACTGTAAAAGATGACACAAACCCATTGCAGTGGAGAACTCACACTTGTTTTGACCCTGTTCTCTGTGAGACAGTCTCTGAACGAGGATGGGGACTACGATAATTCCCACCGAGCTTAAAGCTGAGCAGCTGTCCCTCCTTTCTCCTCCTGGCCCAGCAGCATGCAGCCCCTGGATTATCCCAGATGCAACAAATTCAAGGTCTCATGTCCCCAATTACCTTCTGAACAGGCCTAATTTATTATTATTGTTGTGATTGTTGTTACTACTGCTACTACTCCTGATTGTTCACACTGGAAACAAAGCACAGATAGTCGAGTTATTGACAAAAAGAACCGTGAGCACCTGCCCCACACAGAAAGTGACCAGGGAGCTCCCGCACTCCCTCCTCCTCCCATTCAGTATCCAGCGGCGCAGCTTTGCCCAGGCATGTCCTGTTGTTTCATTCTCCTGGGCCATCTTTGCAGACTAGGCGATGCTCTCTCTGCCTGAACCCCCACTCCCCCCGGCTGACTCTCACTATCTACCCAGACGCAGCTCAGGCACACAGCACCTCTTTTGGAAATCTCCGGGGCTCCCCAAGGCTCCCAGGACACCTAGGACCACTCCACCTTCACACCCATCACACTCTTGGCACTGCCTGTGATTGTGTACCCCTCACCACATGAGGACATGATGGTCATGAGACCCTGGAAGGCAAAGGCTGGGTAGTACCCATCTTTAAGTGACATCATCTAGTATAATCCCTCATTTACACTAAACATTTAGTGATGATTTAGTGAGCTGAATTAAACTGAAAAATGAATAGTAACCTAAAGAATGAATACTCTGTGTTACCTACATCCTACTTGCTCTAAGGTTCACCAAAATTTAGTTAGCTTCTGGAGATGCCATCCCCGCCCCAAGTAATTCAAGCACAGGTGAACAAAAAGACCAGTAGACTTGAAACACAAACCCCAATAGCAGACGCATAGAAGATGCCTGATAATCTTGGTGACTCTCATGACCTTCTGGACATTTAAATGTGGACTGTCCTCTCATGCACCTCAGCATATTCTAAATTCCCTCTGAACTCACTTCCCAGTTCTCCTGGCCCATGGTTCCTCCCTGTCTACCTGAATTCTCTGGCTAAAGTCAGCACAGATTAACTGCTTCCAAATCCTCATTTCTGGCTCTGCATTCTGATTTCTCTCTCTGAGTTATTAATTTCTTTCCATATTAAGTTCTTGGCTCTGTTCCATCTTCTGATTTCAGCATTTGGTCCCAGCCCTGAGGAAGTTTTCTCTGCAGGGTAAACTGCCACTTCCTCAAAATAAGGCCATTCCACTGCAGAGCAAGAAGCAAAATGGGAGTGAAGAAGGCTCTTAATGCAGTCAGCACCACTTTCCTTCACTGTGAGTGGTTTTAGCAGGCTTGGTTGCTGCGGGGAGAGGTGAGGCTATACAGGAGACAGAACAGCCACCTGAGCCACCTGAGATTTGCAGGCAGCAGCTAATGATGCATGTCACTGGGGACCACAGTAGATCTTTCCAGATCAAAGTCTGGTATAGGTAGAAATGCCAAATTGTACAACCCCTATAGAATTTGGCAATATCTAGCAAATATATACATGCATTCACCCTTAACTTTAACAATCCTCCTTACCCTGAACATACATTTCAAATAATACAACAAACCATATGCACTATATTATTTGCTGAAGTATTGTTTGACTTTATAAAACATGAATTTGGAAACTACCAAAGACTCTGGGTATAGAGAGCCTTGTCTAAACTATTACATACATAAGTTAGATCACAGCACAACTATGAAAAATAATGAGGAAGACGTCTATGAGCTGATGTGGAGTGATTTCTGGAAGACGTTGTAAAGTTTTCAAACAAACAAACAGGAAGCAAAGTGAAAAACAGCACCTATATATGCTACCTCTCAAAAAGAAATAAACGAAAATAAGAAAACATGTCTATATATCCTTAGCTCCACCAACAGGAAAACAAGAAGGGTAAACTAGAAAATAATGATGTTTATTATCTAGAGGAGGTGGTGAGGAATAAGGTGGAAGGGGCATAAGAGGCAGTACAACCTTTTATATAATTTTGACTTTTAGAATCTGTGTTCTTCAGAAATATCCATGTCATAAAAGACAAAGAAAGGCTATGAAAACAATACTAAATGCCATACCTGATCCTGTCATACCTGGGTCCTTTATACTTTATAGGTGAAAATGCCATGAAAAATTATTGGGTCAACTGATAAATTAGGAATATGTAGGGCAGACTAGAGAAAAGCATCACATTGATGTTAAATTTACTGAAGTGAAGAACTTCATTGTTTTTATGGGCAAGAATGCCCATATTCTTAGGAAAAATTTAATAAAATGTTTAGGGTTAAAGGGTCATGGTATAAATAGAGTCAAGATGGTGGACAAGAAACACCTCCAACCTGAATGTCTCTGCAAGAAGGAAAGATTTTAGATGAAAGTGAAAAAAACAAACAGGCAGGAAAACACAGATCAGTTGAGAGTTTGAAAGAAGGGTGCTTGAACCTATAAGAGACTCTATGAGAAGAGGCTGTGGAGCAGAACTGGAAGGAGAAAGGCATTGGTAGGGTCTAAGCCCCAAGAGGTTTGGAGACCAGTGACAAGGGTAGGTGGAGCAGTTAAATTTCCCCTCCCTTGCATCTTGGACTGCCAGTGGGCTTCCAAGCTGCTGGAGAGACCTGCTGACAGGAGCCCAGAGACTGCTGCCGCCAGTAAGCAGAGAGCCTCTTGCTGACAAGGCACCAGGCTCCCGGCTCCCTCAGGATACCTCCTGCCCCATAGACCCAAGCTAATTGGCAGGTACCACATTGCTTCATTCTCCCTTTCCCCTCCCCTACCCGCGGCTGCCAAGAGAGAGAATTTAGCCACCAACCGGAGGCATCCAAGAGGAATGGGACTTTTGCTTTGGGGGCCCTGCAGTGGACTAAGGGATACTCAGACTGTGAGTTCCCTACCCACAGCCCTTCCTGGGGCTGCTTCCTTGATCACTCCAGCAGAGCAGGGCAAATGCCAAGGTGGAGAGACATAGATCCAGGTTGGGCTCTCTGTGGGTGATGTGAGACCAGCACTCCTCCCCCTGGCACGGTCATGGATTGATCTATGGCGCCCGGGCAAAAGGCCTGCAGGCCAGATCCTATGCACCCAAGTCTTGATGTCATTGCCTGGGAGCACAAAAAGGATATTGCTGAACCAGTCTACTGAGGTGCCTGTGCCTTAGGGGCAGATGAGAGTGGGTCCTACCTGCAGCTTCCTTGAGGGGCACCCCTCTCCCACAGGAGGGCTGTGCACTCAGCTCAGGCTATTATCCTGGGCAGGAAAACCGGCAGGAAAACCTCCCGGCCCACATCACAGTCAGGGGAGCTCCACTGGCTTGAGGTCTTGCCTGTCAGGAGAAACCACAGAATAGGGGAGGGTGGAAAGGAACAAGGCCAGTTCCAGACTGCCAGACTGTGAGTCTCAGATAGCCCCACCTCCATATGCAGATTTTCTCATTGAGTGGGGTCATTTCAGCTCCTCCCTGGCAGCTTTGCCCAGAAGCAAGAAACAGACCTTTGACTCCTCCTAACAGCATTTGTGGAGCTTGAGGGCAGGCTCACCCATCCCAGGCCTGCCTAGCCTCAGTCCCCACTCTCACCTGCTAAAATGAAGAATAAGGACACACCTGGAAGTGCCAGGGGCCCACCCACCACCCATAACATGAGGCACTAGAGTGCCTCTCCAGAAGAACTAGAGTTGGTTATAGGACCCCAAAACAACATTGCAGCTTGCTCCTTTCATCAAGCACCACCTACTGACAGGGAGGTCAATTTGCACACCCTGTTATTGCATTTATTGATTATCATACAGGGTGTGGTTGATTCTCACCCACAAGCACCACCTACTGGCTCATAAACTAAACTGGGCAAGTCAGTATCTGGATGAAAATCTAAAGGTAAGAAGCAACAGGTGCTCCAGATGAGAAGGAATCAGTGAAATAACTCCGGAGGTATGAAAAATCAAACTGAAAGCACACCCCCAAAGAGGAACACTGGCTCTTTAGCAATGGATACCAACCAAATTCAGAACACTAAAATGGCAGAAGAAGAATTTCGAACATGGATTGTGAGAAAACTCAATGATATGCAAGAAAAAATGGATACCCAAAATAGAGAAAACACAAAACAAGCAAAAAAAAAAATCCAGGACTTGGAAGAAAAATTCACTAAAGAAACTGAAATATTAAAGAAAAATCAAACAGAACTTCTGGAAATGAAGAATTTATGCAAGAAATTACAAAACACAATTGAAAGCCTCAAGAATACGGTACATAAAACAGAAGAAAGAATCTCAGGGATTGAAGATAACATCTTTCAATTAAACAAGTCAGTCACGAAGATATAGCAGAGAAATTAGAGAAAAGAGCAAAGCCTACAAGAAATGTGGGACTATATGAAGAGGCCTAATATGATAATCATAGGTATACATGAGGGTGAAGAAGAAAATACACATGAGTTGTGTAAACTTTTTGAGGATATAATGGAGGAAAATTGTGCTGGCCTCACTAGAAATCTAGATATTCAGATTCAAGAAGGATTGCAACATTGCAAACAGGAAGACATCATGATGCATAGTCATCAGACTGGCCAAAACACACATGAAAGAGGCCCTCCTATGAGCCATAAGATTAATGCAGCAGGTAACCTACAAAAGAAAACCCATCAGACTAACTGCAGACTTCTCAACTGAGACGGTACAAGCCAGAAGAGACTGAGGCCCTATTGTTAGTCCTCTCAAACACAATAATGCCCAATCTAGAATTTTGTATCCTGTAAAACTAAGTTTCTTATACAAAAGAGAAATAAAGACCTTCTGAGACAAGCAAAGACTGAGGGAATTCATCAGGACAAGACCTGCCCTCTAGGAACTACTCAAGACAGCATTACACACCGATCAGCACAATAAACACTCACCACTGTAAAATCATTCAAAAGTTAAAGGTAAAAGTCCAGATACCACAATGGCTCAAGAAAGAAAACAAAGCAACAAAGTTTGACTAAACAGGATGACCAAAAATCTGTCCCAATTATTAATTCTTTCAATAAATGTGAATGGCTTACACTGCCCACTAAAGATACATAGACTTGCCACATGGATAAACATACACAAGCCAACTATCTTCTGTCTTTAGGAAACACAGCTAACACACAAGCATGTATTCAGACTCAAGGTGAAGGGATGGAAAACAATATTCCATGCAAATGGAAAACAAAAGAAACCTGGCATAGCAGTTCTGATTTTGGATAACTTAGCCTTCAAATCATCAGAAGTATGAAAGACAAAGATGGTCACTGCATGGTGGTGAAGGGTACAATTCAACAAGAAGACATAACAATTTTTATAAATAAATATTTATAAATATAAATATATTTATATTTATAAATATTTATATTATATTTATAAATATAAATATTTATAAACCTAACTCGGTGCACCCAAATTCATAAAGGGAATCCTACTTGATCTAAACGAAATGATAAACAGCAGCACAATAATAGCCAGGGACTTCAATGCCCCTCTGACAGAACAGGACAGATCCTCCAAGCAGAAAATAAACAAAAAAACAATGGACTTAAACAGAATTCGAGAACAAATGAGCCTAACAGGCATTTACAGAACATTTTATCCAAAAACCATTGAACATACATACTTTACATCAGTTCATGGAATATTCTGTAAGATAGACCATATTCTAGGCCACAAAACATGTGTCAACAAATTTTAAAAAATAGAAATTATACCATGAATCTTCTCAGACCAAAGTGGAATAAAATTAGAAATGAACTCCAAGAGAAATGCTCATCTCTACACAAAGTCATGTAAATAAAACAACCTTCTATTGAACAATTATTGGGTTAAGAAGGAAATTAAGATGAAAATCAAAAGATTCTTTGAACTAAATGATAAAGGAGACACAAGCTATCAAAATCTATGGGCCATGACTAAAGCAGTCCTGAGAGGAAAATTGATATCCATAAATATCTACATCCAAAAGATAGAAAGATCACAAATCAAAAATCTAATGAATTATCTAAAGTAAATTTAAAAGGATGAGCAGACCTACCCCAAGACCAGCAGAAGAATAGAAATAACAAAGACTATAGCAGAATTAAATAAAATCGATAACAAAAAAACCATACAGATGATTAATAAAACAAAAACTTAGTTCTTTGAAAAAATAAACAAAATTGACATGCTTTTTGCTAGATTAACAAGAAGCAGAAAAGAAAGGACTCTAATAAGCTCAGTCAGGAATGAAAAAGGAGAAACTACAACTGATACCACAGAAATACAAAGTATCATCTATGAATACTATAAAAACCTCTATGCACAAACTGGGAAATGAAGAGGAAATGGACAAATTCTTAGAAATATACAGCCTCCTTAGGTTCAACCAGGAAGAAATAGAATTCCTGAACAGAACAATATTACCAAAATTAAAGCAGCAATAAAAAACTGTCCTAAAAAAAAGTCCAGGACCTGATGGTTTCACACCTAAATTTTACCAGACCTACAAAGAAATGCCTATCCTACAGAAATTATTCCATAAAATTGAGAAGGAAGGAATCCTCCCCAACACATTTTATGAAGCCAGCATCACCCTGATACCAAAACCAGGAAAGGATGCAATAAAAGAAGAAAAGCACAGACCAATATCCCTTATGAATATAGATCCAAAAATTCTCAAGAAAATCCTAGTAATCTGAATTCAGGTTCATTTCAAAAAAAATAATAATCCATCACAACCAAGTGGGCTTCATCCCAGAGATGCAGGGATGGTTCAACATACGCAAATCTATAAATGTAATTTACCACATAAATAGAAGTAAACACAAAGACCATATGATCCTCTTAATAGATGTAGAAAAAGCACTCGACAAAATTCAGTACCCTTTCATGATAAGAACACTTAACAAAAATAGGCATAGATGGAACTTACCTAAAAATTATAAAAGCCATATATGACAAACCCACAGCCAACATCATACTGAACAAGGAAAAATTGAAAGTATTCCCCTTTAGAGCTGAAATGAGACAAGGTTGCCCTCTATCAACACTTCTATTAAACATAGTGCTGGAAGCCCTAGCCATATGAATCAGACAAGAGAAAATCAAGGGCATACAAATGAGGGGAAACAAGATCAAACTATCACTCTTTGCTGACAATATGTTCTTATATTTAGAAAACCCCAAATATTCTGCCATGAGACTACTGGAATTGATAAATTCAGCAAAGTCTCAGGTTACAAAATCAATGTACACAAATCAGAAGCATTCCTATACACCAACAACAGTCAAACTGAGAACAAAATCAGACTCAATACCCTTCACAATAGCAACAAAGAAAATAAAATACCTAGGAATATATTTAACTAAGGAGATGAAAGACCTCCATAGGGAGAATTATGCAACACTTAGGAAGGAAACTGAAGAGGACATAAAGCAGTTGAAAACCATACCATGCTCATGGGTAGGCAGAATCAACATTGTTAAAACATCTGTACTACTTAAAGTGATTCAATGCAATCCCTATTAAAATACTAACATCATTTTTCACAGATATATAAAAAATAATTCTATACTTTGTATGGAACCAGAGAAGATCCCACATAGTCAAAACAATCTTAAGCAAAAAGAACAAATTGGGAGGCATCAATTTACCAGTCTTCAAGGTACACTACAAGGCTATAGTAACCAAAACAGTATGGTACTAGCACAAGAATAGAGACATAGACCAATGGAACAGAACTGAGAACACAGATATAAAACCATCCTCATATAGCCATCTAATCTTTGGCAAAGCAGACAATATAACAGGAGAAACATAACAGGAGAAAACAAAGCAGAAAATAAATCTTTGACAAAGCAGACAAACATAATAGGAGAAAAGAATCCTTATTCAATAAATGGTGCTGGGAAAATTGGATAGCCACATGTAGAAGACTGAAACAGAATCCTCACCTCTCACCTCTCACAAAAATCAACTCACAGTGGATAATAGACTTAAATCTAAGGCATGAAACTATAAGAATTCTAGAAGAAAATGTTGAAAAACTCTTAGAGACATTGGCCTAGACAAAGAATTTATGAAGACGACCCCAAAGGCAATCACAACAGCAACAAAAATAAATAAATGGGACCTGATCAAATTAAAAAGCTTCTGCACAGCCAAGGAAACTACCATGAGAGCAAACAGACAACCTACAGAATGGGAGAAAATATTCACATGCTACACATCCAGTAAATAGCTGATAACTAGAATCTATTTAGAACTCAGAAAAATCACCAAGAAAAAATCAAACAACCTCACTAAAAAGTGGGCAAAGGACATGAACAGAAACTTTTCAAAAGAAGACAGAATAATGGCCAAAAACATATGACAAAATGCTCAACATCTCTAATCATCAGGGAAATGTAAATCAAAACCACAATGAGATATCACTTAACTCCAGTGAGAATGGCTTTTATCAAAAAGTCCCAAAACAATAAATGTGGCATGGATGGGGAGAGATAGGAACACTCATACACTGCTGGTGGGGCTGCAAACTAGTACAACCTCTGTGGAAAGCAATATGGAGATACCTCAAAGAGCTAATAGTAGTTCCACTCTTTGATCCAGTAATCCCATTACTGGGCTTCTACCCAAAGGAAAACTATACATTCTATTTAAAAAGACATTTTCTCTTGATTTTATTAGCAGCACAATTCACAATTACAAAGATGTGGAAACAACCCAAGTGCCCATCAATACATGAGTGGATTAATAAAATGTGGTATGTGTATATCATAGAGTACCACTCAGCCACAAACAATGGTGATATAGCACCTCCTGTATTGTCCTGGATAGAACTTGAGCCCATTCTACTGTATGAAGTATCACAATGGAAAAACAAGCAGCACATGTACTCACTATCAAATTGGTATTAACTGATCCACACTTATGTGCACATATAATAGTAACATTTATGAGGTGTCAGGCAGATGGGAGGGGCGAGGAGGGGATGGGTATATTCACACCTAATGGGTGCGGTGTGCACCATCTGGGGGATGGACCTCCTTGAAGCTCTGACTCAGGCTAGGCAAAAGCAATATATGTAACCTAAACATTTGTGCCCCCATAATACACTGAATTAAAAAAAAAGCTAAAGGGTCATGGTATATGGGACATACTCTGTATTGGTTCAGGAAGAGAGAGAGACAGACAGACAAAGACAGAGACAGAGAACAAATAAAAGTAGATCAATCTGGGCAAAGCATGTATGGGCTCTCCTTGTACTATTTTTGTTCTTGTCATTTTTCTAAAACTTCACATTGTTTCATTATTTCCAAGTAAATTAAAAGAAAAGCAAAGAAAAGGGAATCTGTGAGATTTTATTGTTTTAAGACAGAGTCTTTCTCTGTTGCCCAGGCTAGAGTGCAGTAGTGTCAGCCTAGCTCACAGCAACCTAAAACTCCGGACTCAAGCGATCCTCCTTCCTCAGCCTCCCTCAGTGGCTGGGAGTACAGGTGTGTGCCACTGTGCCTGGCTAATTTTTTCTTTTCTTTTCTTTTCTCTTTTCTTTCTTTTCTTTTCTTTTCTTTTCTTTTCTTTTCTTTTCTTTTCTTTTCTTTTCTTTTCTTTTCTTTTCTTTTCTTTTCTTTTTCTTTTAACTAGAGATGGGATCTCACTCTTGCTCAGGGTGGTCTCAAACTCCTGGCCTCAAACAATCTTCCTGCTTCAGCCTCCCCGTGTGCTTGGATTACCGGCGTGAGCCACCACACCTGGCCTTTTTTTTTTTTTTTTTTTTTTGGTAGAAGATCCTACTCTCAAATACTCTTAGAATAATAATAGCTACCAATTGTTATGCACCTACTATGTGCTAGACCCTGAACTAGTGATTTTATACATATATATTTTCATTCGTACTCCTAGTAACAGTGTCATGCAGGCTTCCTATTTTCTGAAATATTTTCCATTACTTTTATATCATCTTCCAATGTTTGGAACAAGCACAGTTATTTGTAGCTTCACATTAAAAACTTGATTCTAATCACAGATATGCAGATGTGCCCCCAACCTATTTAAATAAAAAATTATTGCAACTCATTAGCTGATTCTTAATGATAAGCTGCAATAGATAATAGTATAGCTATTATTTTTTCCTCTGCCATCCCCAACTTCCAAGCCTATGTTAAGTACTATTTTTTTTTGTTAAAACCTTTCATTTTAACTGTACACATTAAAAACTCAGAGATAACAATGTTTTTTATTCATGACTTTCTAGCTCTAATCTCCAGGAAGTGAATAGAAACTGTATCAGTAGTACCTTGCATTCAATCATTCTATTACACTAAAATATTTCCTTTCAAAAATCAGAAGCTGCATTCTACCCCTTTCTAGCAAACTGCAATTGAAGCCAGTCATTTGAAAAGCTCAACATGAAAGACATCTGGATAAATATGCTGTCAGGAAAAAAGAAAAAGATGGCTCTAGGAGAAGCCAAATATATTGTATCATCTAGTTTCCTGTTTCTACACAGCACTACAACTTAATACAAATCTTTTAAAAACCCTTAAGACAGACTGTTTCCCACTTTCGTAGTTATCTTTTAGCCAGGCTCTAAGTGTACCAGGAAAAAAAAAAAGTAGCCCTAATGAATACTTCTACCTCCTTGGTTTAGGAGATTAAGTCAATTTCCTCCACTTTAACATAGCTTTTAAATAACTGATTATGTGATTCATTATTTATGTAGCTGATAATATAATTCATTATTTGACCACAAAATTATCACTTGATGATCAGTGATGAATATAAAAATGAAATCTCTGGTTTCAAAGACATTTTATTATGTTAGCAATAAGGATAATGAATTTAGCTCTCTGACCCCGTAAGACAGAAAATTTCAAATAAAATATATGGTGAAATAATAACTATTAGGATTCCATCTACCACTGAGCTTTGCAGTCATCTTGCTAGATGAGAACCCCCTGCTTTACAGAGGAGGATGCCAGGGAACAGAGAAAAACTACGACACTATGAGTCCTTCAAGGAGGCACCGTCAGACTTACCTCTGCGTGGGGGCTGCAGCTGACCACCACCCCTCTCTTCTTATGCCCAGAGTCATGACATTCCACAGAGAACATTTTATACTAGCTATTCATCGTGCAAAATCTTCATGAAGTGACATTTTCTCTTCTTGCATTATATTAATATTCTCTGTTCTAACATGTTCTATACTTTATTTAAAATGCTAGGGTAGACCCACAACTTTAATTTTAATGTCAATGAACTAGTGGACTGCAACTCCTGATTTATTCTAACCCAGTGACAAGACTCAGCTCAGGTCTTAACTTTCTCCAAGGGGATTTTCTAACCACACTCTCTTCCTCCTCATTAGTTGTTGAGTGAATGGTCTGAGGAAAACTACCAAAGAGAGTCCAATCATCCCGGGAAATCCTCTTCCTAATCCAGGAATTCCAGGCTTACGGTTTGTCTTATCTGATCCTGTCCCCCTGCAGAGACCCTTTCTAGGGACAGCTGTGGACATGTGGCTATGGTCTCCTCCAGAGTAGGCTGCAGACCTTTCCAGGTGAAGTTGACAAGCATAAACTGCATCTGTCCACCTGAGCAAGTGGGCTCAGGTTGGTAGATTATTGGACCAACCCAAGGAGAAGAAAGGAACCGTGAGTCTTAGAACAGCATGCTAAGTGAAATGCCACCTCCTTTACAGCCCTGGAGTCCCTTCACCCTTTCCACCTGCTGATCTAGTTCATAACTCTGTTCTTTTTTGAAGGGCTCTTATTACTCCCTGGACTAGTTTGCTCTCCATCTGAAACCAAGTGAATACTTCATTATTTGAGGCTCAACCTATACTTTACCTTCTGTGTGAAGCTCTCCCCAAAACCCCTAGATATTAGAAAGAGAAGATACTTCCCCTTCCTCCCACAGTGCTCAGTACCTGCACCCTGCATCATGAATTTGTTGTGGTCTGCCATTTGCCCAAATTTCTAAGTCTTTACGTAGACGGTAGAGATGGTATCTTATCTCCCCACCTCCTCTTTCTGAGAACATCAGACATGCACCCTCCCTCAAATGCTCTCTGACTCAATACTACACACTGTTCAAGAGGCTGGTCTCATAAAAGATGACCAACCTTCTCCCCAGAGAACACCAGGTGGAAAGCCACAACGCCCTACTCTCCTCTGACCTCAGTCACCATAAGGAGCCTAACTCATCCTGGGGACTCATGCTCTCAAAGCCTGACCTATCCCTAACCTGACACAAACTCCCACCTTTCCTTGATCCCACAACTTGATAACAAATCGTGAGTTGGAGAAGACAAAGTCTTGCCTATCCCCACACTCACTCCCAACATTCCCTGCACTTTATTCTAACTGCAGGCTGTCTCCACCTGATGGCTCTGTATCCCCAGTGACTCTCTCAGATGGCAACTGTGTGTCTTTCACAGCCACGTCCCATGGAATAGGTTCCCTCTTGCACCTTGTCATTGCTTCCACTACGTGTCCTTCCCTCCTCTGACGCACATTCTATCAGACTATAACCCATCCCCTCCTTGTGGACTCCCACTTCCGTCCTGGTCACTTTCCCTCATTCGCCAAATAGTCTATTCCCTGGACCGCTGTCTTTCTCTCCACCATTACTCCTATCGTGACTCTTGGTGATTCCCAAGCCCTTGATCCATCCGTCAAATATCTGGCCTCTCAGTTCCTTTACCTTCTCACCGTCAATGAGTTTATCTTCTAGCCCTTGTCACCCTTGTCAGCCCTCCATCCCCAGTGATCTTTAAACCAGTGTGCCAGTTGATTAGCTGATCATGAAATCAATTTTCATATTACATAAAGTAGAGGGGGAAATATCAGAATGCACTGCCAGTAATAATGATAAGAATTGTTTCATGAAACTTTGTTTCAATTATGTACATGTAAATTGGGGTCAAATTATAAAATGCATCTCTCCTGTGTTGAGTAATGGTCAAAAAACATTGAAAGCCGCTGCTGTAAACACACTCATTCCCAGTCATTGCGCCCCGTCCAGTGCTCCTATTGCAACCATCCAGCTTCTAGTCATCACCTTCTGCCTCCGTGCTCACTCTCTCCAGTTTCCCAGCTCCAGCAATCCTCAGCCACACCAAGCCTTCCACCCCATTAAGCCTGGCCCTCTCCCACCCTTTCCTGCTCAGGGGCTCACATCCCCGCTTGCCTGGCCGTGAGTCTGCAGTCAGCCTTCCAACAGCCCCCTACGTGATGAAATCTTCGAGGACAGAAACCACATCCCTGTTAGCTTTTCATCTCTGGCATCAACACCATGCCTGGCACAAAACAGTTGTTCAGAACATGTTTGTTAAATTAAAAAGGCTGTTAACTTTACAGGTGAGTCTTACTGAGCAGGCTGATAAAAGACTCTATCATTTGTGTTTAATTTTGTTTATCACTGGACCCACACGCCAGCTAATCTCCTCCATCATTGCTCCTCTAATTTCTGCTTTGCAGAGTTTTATTCCCATGATTTAATTCAATAAAGTTAGGACAGCAGAGAGAGATGTCCTCAATATTCCACTATGCTATGAGGAAAATTTCAGCGAGCAATTTTAGCCGTAACTCTCCAATCAGACACCTAGACTGAGAAAAAGAAAATCCTCAACATCTGTCAAAAGATTAATAAGTTTTTACATACAGTTCAAAGCTGTCAGGCATAGTTCATTAGAATAATAAATCTATTAAATCTTGGAAGGATAACATCTCATTATCTCACTCTTGTTATAAGAATGAAGGTTTTATTATCTCGATGACTTTAAATAACTCTTACCCTGGAATGCATTTTCTCCTCCTCATCTTCCGACCCCCATAGTTTAGACGTTGATACACTTTTTTTGTAAGTTGGACATTATCATTTAAAGAGAGCATCAGAATGTCAATCCTGGCTGTGAGAGATTGATGGAAGGTTTCATTTTTTTTTTAAATTTTTTTAAGAGACAGAGTCTCACTTTGTCATCCAGGCTGGAGTACAGTGGTGCAATCACAGCTCACTGCAGCCTCAAACTCTTGGGATCAAGTGATCCTCTTATCTCAGTCTCCCCAGTAGTAGCTGAAACTAGAGGAGCATGCCACTATGCCCATCTAATTTTTTTATTTCTTTGTAGAGATGAGGTCTCGCTCTGTTGCCCAGGCTGGTCTCAAACTCCTGGCCTCAAGTGATCCTCTAGCCTTACCCTCCCAAAGTGCTGGGATTACAGGTGTGAGCCACCACACCTGGCCTATTTTAAATGGTTCCTCACATGTGATTCATTTGTGGTTGTACATTTCTTTCCTAAATGCCTTTACTATCACATTTGGCATTTAATCCCTTAAAGCTCAAACCAAGATGCAGAATATAGCAGTGGAAAAGAGCACTGGATTAGGAGTCTAGTAGCCCCTGCCTGGAGGTCTCTCCATTGCTGACTCAGAGCAGCCTGGCAATTCCCTGCCAGGAATGTGCCTTTGCCTCATTCAAAGCTGAGCACCAGCAGCTCCCCTATGGAAGCCTTCCTCAGTCCTTCCAGTACAGTGGTTTCTATTTAACACATTTTCCTACAACATTTTTTTCACTCATTTTAGTGCCTGGCACATACTAGATTCTCAAAAAATATTTGTTGAATTTGTACCAATAAATTTGTCTTTCCTAATTGACTCTGGTACATAGTAGGTACTCAGTACATGTTTTGATTTCAGTAAAGAATTTGGGATAGAATTTTCATTTCTGTTCCAGTTGAGAAATCCAGAGCTCTGGGTGGTTCCATAACTCATTCCAGGCCATAGAGGTAACACATGCTGGGACTGGAATTTGAACACGGGCCTGCCTTGCTTCAAGCATCTACCCATTCCACTGCATCAGCCTGCATCTGTGTGAGCCTCTGGGGTCTCCTCGGTGTCATCAGAGGCTGCATAAACATACTGACTGGCCTCTTGGCTGCCTCATCAACCCATTGGAATGTCTTCAGGAGCACCAGTTGTGCAGGGCGGATGAGGCAAAGTATCTGCTGCTGCTTTTTGGCCAGCCAACTGACTGCTGAGTACAAACCCTTCCCTAGGACATCTCAGAATGCCCTAAAAAGGTGGCAGGACACTCTCTTCCCTTAGGAAATGCTCACAGTGTAGATAAGAAGCCACTGAAACAAAGAAGACAGACACTGTGCTCACGGTGCTATCTCACCACAATTCCCTCCCGCGGGTATCAAGAACAGAACCCTTAATGGCACTTCTAATGACTTCTTGGATCCCAGAGATGGGCTGCTCAATCAATGTTGCTGAAACCAGCATGGCCATCACACGTTTATTAAAAAGATAACATCATTTCATTCTACCTTGTCAGCTAATTTTATATCTAACACAAAGAGGGTGTCTAAACAATAACAAACAGCAGGAGAAGAGAAAAATGGCCATGTCGCTCTACTGCATAACATCCTAATGACAAAGCCAATCTCCAAAGCAGATTGCAGACTCGGCTTGAAAAGCTGCTGGTTCATCCAATTGACTGATTTTCTTTGTTGTTTCATTTGGACTTGATAAAGGCCTCATCAATTCAACTCCCCACCCACCCACCAAACTCTGTCCTTCTAGATCACACACAGGTTTGCCCAGCACAGACAATGGATAGGCACCTTGTCCTCAGAAATAATGTACCCTCCTTTAGGTTGGCTTGTTTGAAGCGACGTGTTTATTCTCTTTGAGGTTGATCTAGTCACACTTTTATAATTCCTGCACACCTCTCCTCTCCTGATATTGAGTTTTAATTAAGACACTTTGGAGAGTTTTACTCTTTTCTTCCAAATAGCAACCTAGCCTAATATAATCCTCCAAACACAGGCACAGAATAGTAGGACAGGCCATCTTTCCAGATGTCAGCTTCATTCTTTTCCATTTGTAAATAATACATGATAACTCCATGTCTGTGCAGCTAATTGTCTCTTACCAAATAAAATTGTCTGGTGGCAAAGTTTAGAAAAATCGAATAAGACCTTTGAGACAACCCAAGAACTTGACCTTAGCAATATTACTTTACTTTTACCAAATAGCTTTAATATCAATGAGCTTTTTTTTGTAATCTGAATTTTTTAAAATAGTTAATGTGGAGCTTCCAATTAAAGATGATGTAATAAAGCTTTCCTACTCAAATTTTCTCTCTGAAAGCAACAGAAAACAAAAAAAAAATGAACATTGAAGAAGGAACTCTATTCCCCATTGATACATGAAGAAAGAGTAAGTATATAAATCCAGCTGTTAAAAAAGCAGTTATTTGCTTTATTTTTCTGTAACAATCAAAACCCCACCCAATGAAGCAGTGAAAAATCAGTCTATGCAGATGGTAAATAAGCATTTGAAAAGATGCTCCACACAAGGTGGCATCAGGGAAATGCATACAAAACAAGAATCCACTGAACGCCCAGTAGAATGGCTAAAATCCAGAACACTGACAGCGCCAAGTGCTAGCAAGGATGTGGAGCAACAGGAGCTCCCATTCATGCTGGTGAAAGTGCAAAACGGCACACCCACTTTGTAAGACACTTTGGCAATTTCTTACAAAATTAAACACACTCTTCTCATACAATCCAGCAATTATGCTCCTTGGTATTTACCCAAAGGAGTAAAAAACTTATAGCTATACCAAAACTTGCACATGCATGCGTATAGCAGCTTTATTTATAATTGCCAAAACTGGGAAGCCACCAAGAGGTCCTTCAACAGGTGAATGGATAAACTGTAGCACATCCAGACAACGGAATGTTATTTAGGCCTGAAAGAAACACACTCTCAAGCCAGGAAAAGACATGGAAGAAATTTACATGCATATTAATCAGTGAAAAAAGCCAGTCTGTAAAGGCTACATGCTATGTGATTCCAACTATATGACATTCTGGAAAAGGCAAAATCATAGAGAAAATAAAAAGATCAGTGGTTGCCAGGAGTTGCAGTGATTGAGGGATGAATAGACAGAGCACAGAGGATTTTTAGGGCAGTGAAGCTACCTTGTATGGTATTATACTAGTGAATACATGTCAGCATACATTTGCTCAAACCCATCGATTGCACAGCACCAAGAATGAACCCTTATAGAAGCTATGGACTTGGGTGACAATGACGTGCCAATGTAGGTTCACCAGTTTTAACAAATGCACCCCTCTGGTGGGGAATGCTGATGTGGGGGAGTCTTGGAGGAAGGGGAGGAGGTATGTGGAAAATCTCTGAGCCTTCTGCTTAATTTTGCCTTGAACTTAAAACTGCTCTAAAAAGAAGCCTTCTTTTTAAAAAGAAATGATCTTTCTCTTTATTTTTATCTAAAAATTAAAATTCCATCCAATGAAGTGGTGGAAAATCAATCTCAGTTAATTCTGGTTTCCCTCAGGCTTCTCCTAAGACTTTGTCCAAGTTCCAAGGCGTGGATAGCACCAAGGAGAAGAATTTGCACCTTGTTGTATACAGAGGAGGGAGGAAATGTGGGGGAAGCCACCTAGACTTGGATCCATCTGTCCACAGAGGGAATTATTATGTCCACGCCTCAGAGATCCACAGTCATCAGGACGCACGGGACGCTGCTGCGAGAGGCCCTGCACCCATTTGCATGTCCCTTCCGGCTCCCTCTGACGCTCTCATGAGAGACCCGAGGGGACGGCCACGATGCCGCGGTCAGACTGGCCACTGCGAGACGCACGTGCAGCCTCCCTCTCGGTCCGCCACTCTGCTCTGCTGTGTGTGTGAAATGAGTGTCCATTCTCTGTGCTCTCGAGCTCTCCAGAGCTCTCGGGGGCTTGCGTCTGCTCAGAACTCTGGTGAGGAAACAGGGCACAGAGCCTTTTTTTCTAGAATCTACAATCTCCTTACTCTCATCCACTCCTCTCAGCCTTGTCCATTCCCAACTATGGGGAAAGGGTTTCTAGTCTGGGGGGAGGGTGGGAGAGCATGGAGCACGTTGGCATGCCTTCCTCAACCATTTCCTCTAGTGCTTTAGGCTCCTGGAACACAAATGCCAAGGTCTTCCAAACAGAATTATAAAATTTCTATTATTATGCAAATCATTTCTAATAACACAAATAACACAATAAATAATACACAGTTATTTTCAAGATTCCTCCAAGTTGTAACACGTATCCATACTTTATTTCCTGTAATGGCTGAGTAACAGCCACTTGTATGGTTACACCACATTTTGTTTGTCCATTTATCGGTTCCTAGAAATTTAGGTTGTCATCACCTTTTGGCTATTGAGCTATTTATACTGCTGCTATAAACACTTATGTGCAAGTTTTGTTTGAGAATCTGTTTTCAATTCTTTTTTTTTTTTAATTGGGGGAAAACCACAAAGCATTTACAGTACAATGTTTACAGTCGCAATTTGGAGTGAGCTGCTTTCCCCAAATATATTACCACTCGAGTTGACTTATCTTGTTACATTCAAAAACCTACTCTGTCAAAGTAGTCCATAGAGTACATACATAGGGCTCCAACTGTATCTACGTACAACCAACACTTCATTTTAAGTGTACAATTAAATGATTTTCAGTGAATTTACCGAGGT
>CAUYMX010021726.1:0-95554 GCA_963573855.1 Lepilemur septentrionalis
AATGAGCAAGCACAGCATTGGTAGCCCTGTCCACAGAAAATATCACAGAGCTAATATTTGGATATTTCTTCCAGATTCGGTACAAAACCAATGAACCTGTGTGGGAGGAAAACTTCACCTTCTTCATTCACAATCCCAAGCGCCAGGACCTTGAAATTGAGGTATTTTATTTGCATTTTTTAACCTATTTGTTGAAATATAATTGACACATGCTATACATATTTAAGGAGTGCAATTCAATGGGTTGTGTCCTGTGTGTACACCTGGGGACGTGTCACCACTGTCTGCATAATTAACTGTCGTCCCTCCCCGAGTTGCTGTGTTCGCTCTGCCACTCACACCTCCCCAGGCAAAGCACGCGTCTGCTTCTGTCCTGGAGGTTACTGGTCCCCTTTTCCTGAACTGCATGTGAACAGAATCACACGGTGCACATCCTTCCTAAGTCTGCTGCTTCGTGACAGCTATCTTGAGGTTCATCTGTGTTGTTGTGGATACTCAGAGTTTGTCCTTTTCTGTTGCCGGGTAGGATTCCGCATGTACACGGACCACAGTTGGCTTCTCCATTCACCTGTCAATAAAAGATTGATAAAAGGCTGGGTTCTGTCCACTTCAGACCCATTACAGTAAATCTGCTACGAATATTCACACGTGAGTCTTTGTATGGACACACACCTTCATTTCCATAGTTAGATGCCTGGGACAGGATGTAGGTACGTGTTCAACGGCTCAGTAGAAAGCCAGATTGTTTTCTAGCGTGATCACGCCATTTACACGCCGGCCAGCAGGTGTGAGAGCTGCCCTCTCGCCACGTCCTGCCGGCGCAGTTGTGGAAGGGAGTTGTGGTGCTGTCTCGTGGTGCCTTCCATGTGCTTACGAGTGATGGCAGGCGTCTTTTCGTGTGTGTGTTTGCCAGCTGCCTGCCTTCTCTGGGTGTCCATTCGGCTTCTTTGCCCGTTTTTTACTACTTTTGGATTGATCCTAGGGAGAAGTGGTGTCACTATGAGAGGTCTACAAATCTACCCAGGAGTGATTGATAATGATTACACTGGAGAAATTAAACTTACGGCCAAAGTTATTAATAGTATTATTACTATTCCTCAGGGAGAAAGAATAGCACAGCTAATTTTATTACCATTAATCAAAACTAATAATAAGATCCAATACCCCAAAAGAGGGACAGGCAATTTCGGGTCTTCAAATGTATATTGGGTACAGCCAATCACTAATCAAAAGCCTTCCTTGACCTTATGGCCAGATGGCTGCCAGAGCGACTGGTAAAACAGGTCGATAATAATAATCAATCCAGGGATGAAGTCTCTCCCTGAGATTATTCTTTCCTTTCCGTTGCAGATATAAATCCTGGTAAGATGTTCCTGTGGATCATAATCCTGTATTGTTGCTGTCGTTAGAACCTATAATATTCAACAAGCTCATGGCATTCATCAAACAACAAATTGAAGCCATTCAGGCTAAACCCATGCAGGTCCACTATCATCGCCTTGAGATGCTAGAGCATGGTGGTGCAGACATCCCTTAATGATGTAATAGCCCACCTCCCCGGTGAGCTAGACTGGTCAGCCAATGATGGGTAAGATTAGGCCCAGGTTATGCCAACCTAAGACAGGTCTTAGTATTATTGCCTTTGTCGCCTTTATAATAAGTGAAGGGCTTACTAATGCCAATGACGGGTAAGGCTGACTTCGAGACCTGACAACCTAAGACAGGCGCAGTCTCCGTGGGGTTTCTCTCGGCTTTGAAAAAATAAAAAAGGGGGACCTGTCCGGAGCCAAGAGGCCTGGCCATCGCCTTGACGCCTGAGCCTTACCCTCCTCCTCATAGTTGAAGTTAAGTTTCTGTTTCCCAGGAATGATAAGTTTTGCTTTGCAGCCAATGACGTGGCTTTGCATTTGCTATCCCCTGATTGGATGCCTCGTTTACATACCGGACCTAATTGAGAACTGCAAGCTGTAACTCCTCAAATGCTTCCTGATTGGTCAGTCCTTTTTTCACCTAATTTGCATTGTCACTGGGTGGGCCCCTCTCACTTGTCTATAAAAGCTGTAACCTCATGCTCAATAAACGAGACTTGATCAGAATACTGTCTTGTCTCCATCTTTCGCATCTCTTATCCCATCCAACTGCCACTCCCTCCTCCAGGTTCTGCGAATAACGTACCGGCGGGTCGGGACAGATATCATTTTTCCATCAGGCATCTATACCCTTTATAATCTATGCTCATTATAGAGTTTGGTATTATATCAAGATTACATAAAAGGGGGAAAAGTAATTTGTAGTAAAAAGATTTATAAAAGGGGATTTTTTTCTATGAGAAAAGATATTAAAAAGTCTAGCTACCTTCCCAGTCCCCTGCCATCCAAAACCTTTCATCAATTAACACTATCTGCAAACACATTGGATAATGCTTGGCTCAGACTGTGGAAATAATAAAAATACAGACACTAGGGAGAATCATTCCTACCTTTATCGTGCTGACTTTGGACTTGATGGGGAAACTGTGCGACATTCCTGAGAAGAAAGGGCTGGGCTGTGAGGATGGATGACATGGTGGGTCCAGCCACACGCACCTTCATCTACTCCAAATGGACATCCAAGAAGCCCCATGTGGGTTGAGGGCTGCAAATGGCATTTTCATGAGTCCCTAAAAGTCCAGCCTCCTCTTTGTAAAATAACAAAGGAAATGCTTCCAGTAGGAATCTTGGGAATCACAGAGCAACACACCTTTGTTCCCTTTTATCCTAAACTGCTTTGCAACGTACCAACATTGAGGAGTAAAAATACTCAAACTTGTGGGTGAAGGTATCCCAGGCAAAGGAGTAGTTCAAGTGAAAGATAAATAAGAAACACAGGGGTTAATGTGTAAGACAAACAAGCCCTTTCTGCCCTTATGATTGACTGTTCAGTCTCCCTTGGACCCACAGGCCTATACACAGGCTGTGTGGTATGGCAGACCTAACAGGAGATGTCATTCTCTTCCTTTCCCTCCTCTGACATTTTCCCTTGTGGCTCCCTGTCCTTCTCAAGCTAGAGACCTGAAGGTCTTGAAGTATGTTCTAGAATCTGACCTCAAAGAATAAAAAAAAAAAATGATTGGAATGACTTAATCTGTCACTCCACCAATGGAAGTAGCACATTTCATGTACAGATAAGCTGGCTTCCTTTAGTCGGATGGATTCAAATAACACAGATGTGAATGTTTGTCCATAATCAGAATCTGTTCAGTACATGATGCCCGGGAGAACTTGCCTGGTATGTTTCAGTTTTCTTCCTCACATCATCATTTCAAGGTGTTATATTATCAATCTACAAAAGCCTAAGAAATTCAATTTTGGTGAACCTTGAAATTTTCCCCTCTTAACATAGCAGCTTAGCATGTAGGGTGGTGTTGCATGCCTCTGTTAAGAGTCCAGTGTTTAACTCTGTACAACTAGATGCAGGACATTTTTGGCACAATCCCTGGACCAGGAACGGGCTCTGCAGCCTGAACGCGCCCCCTAGGTCAAGCCATGCTATCCAGTCCTCTCTCCAGCAACTCTGAGAGTAAGGCATTGTAACAGAGAAGGGATGCCCTACAAAGAGCCAGTGAGACTGAAAATATGTGTAGTTTTAGTCCTACTTTTTTTGAAATAAATAATACCTCCACTTTTAATTTATCTCACCAATGCCTCAAGGCATGTAGTAAACATATTTTGAAACTTAGATAAGAAATTTCATATACTCTTACCAATAGCATCTATTCATTTTTGCAAAGCACTTTTGTCTGGCATGGATATTTCTGAAACATCTGCATCTTATTTGCGGAGGCATCATTATTGCTGCCTGTTCTCGGAACCAATACATTGCAGATTGGCTAGGTCAATAATACAAAATTCATGTATCAAATTGAACATCCCTCTGTGGTAATCTGAACTGAGGGAATGAGCTTAATATCACAGGATTTATAGAAAAGAAACATGGGCTGTGGTAGATTGGAATGTCAGAATCATTCCAAACTTAAACAAAAAATCCTAGGGATAAATGCTAGAAATGTCTGGCAGGTTTTACAACCAGATAACTTCATATGTTTGGAAAACAATTGGCTAGAAATATAAGAATTTATTGGAAATTTTGGAATACTGTTAAGGTATTATTGGCAAACTTCAAAAATGTATTTGGATCTTTTAAAAAATGACTTAAGGAGCCTTAAATAGATTCTAGATCCATCTTCCCCTGCTAATGGTTGACTTTGCCTTGCCATGAGAGGCCAGTGTTTCAAATATTGAGTGACCATCTACTGCGTGTGTGCAATTAGAGGTGTAGTAATCTCACGTGAAACTCAGGAAATAGAGACACAGTCCCTGTCCTTATGGTACTTAGAACTACAGAGATTAGCCTGATGTGAACAGAGCAATCATATAAAACACACTATATATTATTAATAAACATTTATTGATGTCTACTAATGTGCAATGCACTGTGTTAAACACCTATGTTACCTAACTTAATTCTCACAGCAATACAGTGAAGGAAGAAGAGAGAGAAACCAGGAGTCAGCAAAGTAAATGAATATGCCCCAAAATCACATAAAAGTAAATGAATATGCCCCAAATCACATAACTGTCGGTTATGAAGCTGCTCTTCAAACCATGTCTGAATAAAAACAAGGCTGTTGCTTTTAGTCCCTATATGCTTTTGTCTCCTAATCCCTGTGGCATAGCATCAGCTATTGCTGCTTTAGGAAGATAAGGATATTAGAAGATGCCTCTTCCCCTTGCCCACTCAAAGTGTGTCTTGACATTTGAAGTTTATGGGCTGCTTCAGGTGGAATAAGGGAGAAACCAGCTGATTGCTCTTTGACATATGGAAAACAGCAGCCAAAAATCCACCTCTGATTCAAAGGCTGTCACTGCTTGTGCCTGTTCTGTTTCATGGTGATGGGGATTTCTTTGCCTTATACTTTCACAGGGCAATCTGAATACCGCAGACAGCGTCTCTCAACCTTTTCTGCATTAGATGCCAATTTATACCATGTGTAATAAAGGGGAGAAACTGAAACAGAGACGTGGGCAGCAGAAAGCAAATAATCATATAAATACCGTCAGGGGAGGAAATGGGATGGGTCCCCTTTTGTATTCCTGCCAATTACCCATGTGGACGTCACTTCTATTACTATGCCCGTCGGACGAGACAACTCTTAAATTAGGACTTAGCTCCAGCATGAAAAGCTGGTATTTTATGGGTGGCAAAATCATATTTATTGTTGTCCCAACTGTGTGCTTGTCCTTTCAACAGCCTTGCAAGGCAAGTATTGTCATCCCCATTTTAAAAATTAGGATGTTGATGCTTGGAAAAGCCCAGGCACCCAGCTGCCTTCTACCACATGCGTCCTACACTCTGAATCAACAACTAAATTTTGAAAGTATTTTTAACTGTAACCACAGTTACAGCTGTTGACTGTGCTGTGCTAAGCAGCAGAGATGTCTGCTGTGACATAGGAGGTAACCCTGCCAGTTATGCTCTAAGAAAGGGGAAATGCCCTAGTTGAATAAATCTCTGAAACCACATCCTGGGGTCTTCCCAGGCCTTGTCGTTCAG
Source organism: Lepilemur septentrionalis (assembly GCA_963573855.1). Taxonomy (NCBI): domain Eukaryota; kingdom Metazoa; phylum Chordata; class Mammalia; order Primates; family Lepilemuridae; genus Lepilemur; species Lepilemur septentrionalis. Next base: position 5,593 of record CAUYMX010021726.1, read on the forward strand.
CTGAAGCCAGGTTGGTGGCAGGAGTGATGGAGGAAGCCCGAAGGACGGCAGACACTGCACGGATCTGGTGGTGCCTTTCTGCAGCATGCATTTGCTTCCCAACAAAAACAAGATTTAGTTCCCAAGCTCCTGATCCTGATTGATTTGTCTCTTTCCTTTTTTTCCTCTCTTGTTTCCCTCCAAATTTAAATTATAAACTATTTATTACTGACACATCCTTTTGTCCGTGCCCAGCAGTGTCCCGGGCGATCTTTCTGGCTCAGGTTTTGCCAGGCATCTTCAGGCAATTTCCCTGGCTCCAGCGATTCCAGTGTTTGTCTGAAAGCGCTTCAGGCAGATGTCTGAAAATCACCCACTGACAGATTTATGTTCATCAACCTCTGCAACACCCTCCGCCCCCATCCCACACCATATCATGCTTGTGGGTGAAAGCACTTGGAGGCCAAGTTCACCAAGTCCTCTCAAGCACATGCAAAGCTCAGACACGGAATCGCAATGGCATCCCGCCCGCCTCCTCCGCAGCGCACAATTCCCTGGCTTGTTTTCTACCCAAGATCTGGAACGACTTGGGGGCTCCGGGTTTTTGAAACAAGATTAAAAGGTCTCTTTTACAGCACTTGCCGAAAAACTCCTCAGAGGAAACCTGGTTGGCAGGTAGGAAAACCAGGACCTGTCTCCTTGAAAACCACAGCTGTGTTATCCTTTGCCTCCACTGATGGCTTCCAGATTATCACCGGGGCAGCCGGCCAAGCAGCCGGTCCTCCGCGTCCCCGAGCCCGGCTCTGGCAATCGCTCCTTTCCCCACAGAAGGGAACGCGTTTGAAGATGCGCAGCCGGGCGATGTGCGGAGGCCAGCGAAGGGAAAACTTGCTAACGAGGGTGGCTTCGCCGCCCGGGCAAGTCCGCACAGGAAGGTGAATCAAGAGCTGGTGTGGCAGGAAGTTTACCGAAGCGTCGGGGATGAGGTCAAACACAAAAGAACCCTTTCTGGGAGGAAAGGAGATTGAAACTGCAGGGAAAAACAAAATGAAAACACACCCCGCGTGAACCTCGCGATGATGAAATCTGTTGTTGGAGAACAGAGTCCTTTATTCAGTGTCTCCCGCCTGCTTTTTGCAGAGCGAGTTCCCTCGCAGAGCCCAGCGGGAAGCATCTTCTTCCCCGGGAGTCGCTGGCACCTGCCCATTGCTCAGGTCAGACCAGCGGGCGTGGTTAGCAGAAGGCAGCCGCCTCAGCTTTGGACAACTGCTGCAAACGGAAGTCATCACCGTGACTTTTCCAGAAAGAATGATCACATTGAGACGTTGGCTGGTCAGAAGTCTTTTTAATAAAATTCATTAAGCTAGCAAACATAGTAGAAACAGAGGTTTATGCAGAAAAGGTTTGTGCTGTAGTCCCTGCTTGTGGTGACAATGCAAACGAATTGTGCCCACAGGAAGTCACTGTTTTGACAAGAATCATCAGGAACTTGCCAGATGCATTGAGCCATTAATTCAACCAACATCCATTCCGTGCCTTCTATAGACTGGGACCACATGAATCACCAAGGAGAAAGTATCCCCTACTGACTTAAAGAGCTTTAGATCAGCAGCTCCCGAGCTGTGCTCTGAGGTGTGCCAATGTCATACAGGGTGTTAATAGTCTTGTCAGGAAAATGAGTTCCGATCACGGGAATAAGGTTAGAAAAATGCTACATTAAACAGAGTTGAACAGATTTCTTTATTATTGGGCTCTCTGCAGCATTTAACATGCTAATGTGCCTGTTGCAGCATTTGTTAAATTTATTAACCTTAGAACCCTTTTTCACAATATACTTCTTGAGGTCTCCCAGTGGGAAGATCCAATTTGGGAAGAATTGCTATAGGCTCTCATTAAAGACATGGTAAGGACCTGGCACAAGATTCACCTTCAGGAAATGCCCATCCAGTTTTCTTTTCTTTGGGGTGTGTCGCTACTCACTGACCTTAGCCCAGAGTGTATGAACTACTACAGAGGCATGTATTGGTCACCAGGCACTGTGCTGAGTGGGTTGTCTATACCTTCTCGTGGTATCTCTCAATCATCGATGGGGTGGGTATTAGTCTCCCAGTTTTGACCAATGAAAATGAAGTGCAAAGATAGCATAAAGGAGTGATGCTTTAAAGCGCTGAAGGACTAAGATTCATGCCTTACAACCAACAGCAAGAAATCAACCATGTCAACTTGGAACGAGTCGTGAAGATGGATGCTGAAGACAGCATCGTCTCCAAGGAAAAAACGCCGCATTGCCTGAGACTCACATTTCCAGCCTTTGACTGCAGAAGAGCACTGTCATCTCACCTTGAAGTGTTTTCCTAAAACATGTCTGATTTAATATGACTGTTGTGCCTCTAATTATTAATTAGGATTTTTCACAAAACATGCACAATACAACCTCCATGGTCTTTTCTCACACAGCTTTAAAAAGCAGCAGCATAGCCTCTCTTCAAAGGCAGCAAATACCTGCTTTTTCCTTGGAAACATAGATACGTTTCCTTAAAAATGAGACCCCGGCCAAAGTTCCGTAAGAAAATCAGCCCCTAATAAGTCTCTGATTCTTTTCTGAAACATTCTGCAAACTTTTATGGAGGCTGCTTTGGCATGGCCAATATTTTTTCAAAGTGGTGTCAACGTTTTATGCTTACGTACTTCTATTAAAATTATATATTTTTGCAGTTCCCAATAAAATTCATTGTATGGTATGCTAGAATAAATCTCAAAATCTCCCTGAAGTGCTAGAAAATTTCAGATATATGTCCATTAAATTTTTATTTCTTCAGCAAGTGGTGTGTATGCCAAAATATGCATTTCATTGCTGAAATGGTCGCTAGTCTGCAAAACCATGGAGGAGCACTGAGTTGTCCATCACTAGGAATCCACATCCATCAAGCTGGGAGTGGTTATTCCAGCCTTCTGCAGAAATCCTGTAGTGGTTGTTCACCTGTGTATCTTCCAACCCCAAAACACATTGGGCACTCAAAATATACTTGCTCAATTGAAGTTGTTATCCCAGGAATAGATCAGATTTTTTTTTCTCCTTAGAATAGATTGAGGTTTTTGCCATATTTTCAGAGTACCAATATAATCAGTTCTCTTTTTCCCTTAGGATAGTGAATCACAGAGCAGAACTAATAAAAATGCTTTCTGTTAAAGCTGGGACGAATAATTTTTAACTTTACTGTAGGTTGGGCACAGTGGCTCAGGCCTATAATCCTAGCACTTTGGGAGGCGGAGGCAGGAGGATTGCTTGAGGTCAGGAGTTTGAGACCAGCCTGAGCAAGGGCAAGAACCCATCTCTAGAAAAAATTATCTGGGTGTGGTGGCACATGCGTGTAGTCCTAGAGCTTTGGAGGACTGAGGCAGGAGGCTCACTTAAGCCCAGGAGTTTGAGGTTGCTGTGAGCTAGGCTGATGCCACGGCACTCTACCCAGGCAACAAAGTGAGACTCTGTCTCAAAAATAAATAAATAAAAATAAAATAAAATATTAAAGAGCTAGGGTGACCAAATGTCATATGTGGACTCTATCTATATCCCAATTCAAACAAAACAACTGTAAACAGACATTCTTGAGACAAATGAGAGAACCTGATTATGATCTGCATATTGGATGATACAAAGTTTTTTTCAAGGGTAATAATGACTTTGTAATTCTTTTTCTTTTTAATGTCTGCATATTTTAGAATACTGAAGCACCTAAATGTAAAATAACATGCTGTCAGTGTTTTAAAATAATTCAACCAAAAAGAGGGAGGGGAAATGAGTAGATTAAGCAAATGAAGCAAGATCTTAACAACTGGATAAACATACTTTTGGGTATGCTTGAAATTTTATAATTTAAAAATCCTTACACAAATATATATATGTAGAAATATATCACTCTGCTTTCGTAATTACTCCTGGGAGCAAAATTGATGTCAAACTTTCAAAATTTCTTAGCTTAAAAGAATGTTAGACCTTGTGCAGTCCACTCCACCCAGCCCTGTCTCCCAAATGAGGGATCTGACATCCCCAAAGCTCTTCTAACTATTTATTAACAGTAGTCCAACCAGGACTAGAATCCGCTTCTCCAGGCCCTCAGGCCAGAGCTCCTACACCAAACAGCCATTAAACATGTGTAAAAATGCTGCTTTCTAATCTTGGTGTTATAAACTCTCAGATAAGGTACCTCTCTATGATTATTTTACAGAAATGAATCTGGTCAAGGGACAAAGGAACACTTACTTTGCTCACTCTGAGTAACATTTGCTCTGAATGATTCTCCCCCATTCTCTCCAGCCCCACCCCCACCACGCTCCCAGTCCCTTCACCATCCCCAAGAACACCCCAGCCTCCAGCTTCCTTGCATCATTTGCTGCTCTAGACCTCGTCCTGCACTTTGAGGCATCTGTGTCCACCCTCCAATGTCTCACTCCTCCTGCTGAAATTTTGCTTAGCTCCAAAGCCCAGCACGATGCAGCTACCTCCAGGAAGCCTTTCTCCCTCCTCCAGTAGAAAGCGTTTTCTCCCCTCTCTGGACACCCTAGAGTCTCCCCTCTCTGGACTATAATGAGCTTCATTTCCTTTCCTCTTAATGGTTAGGCACATGTATATTCTACCCTTTCCATGGTCCCATGGCAGGCTTGCTGAGACACAGTGGCAGGAATCAGAGGAGAAAAGGAGGAAGCAAGGACCAGAGGGGCCCACATGGAGCCAGGAGCTATCACCCAGAAATATGGCTGGCCCTGGAAATAGCAAGGGAGGGAGTAGAGCTTTGGGACAAAATCCAAACATTGTTTCCAAAGGGTGCAAAGGAAACTTGAACTTTTCTTAGCAGGGAGCATCAGGTTCCAAAAGGAGCCAGCCTGGGGGCAAGGGCTGGTAGGTGGGCTCTCCTGTCATTAGCAAAATCAAGTCAGGCGGCTCAGTGATGAGGGCAATACCAGCCAGGCCCTCAAACTGGGAAGCTAGTGTGGATTGAGCAGGATGTCAGCCAAGGGGCCTGTGTCCAGGGCAAGCCTCTATCCCAGCAGAGGAAAGTGTGTACAAATCAGGAGCACAGGCCAGAAAGCCAGGCAAACCAGCTGGGCATGCGTGATGGGACCAAGAGAAAAAACGAAGGCCCAAGGCCAAAGCTCTGTGGCAGGGGCCCCGGGCTTGTTAATTCCACTCCTTTATTAAGCCCACACTCAAAGCCAAACGCTAGGGATATAGGGATGTGTTAGGGCTTTCCAGAGGAACAAAACCAATAGGCTATATGCACAGAGAGAATGAGATTTACCATTAGGAATAAATAAATGGCTCACATGATTATGGGGGGGTGACAAGTCCAAAATCGGTAGGGAGAGCCAGCAGGCTAGAGACCCAGGAGAGCTAATGCTCTCAGTCTGCTGTAGAATTGTATTGAGTGGGGGAAGTAGGTCTTTTTGGACTATTCTGGCCTTCAACTGATTATATGAGACCAACCTACATTATGGAGGGCAATTTGTTTTACTCATAATCCACCAATTAAATGTTAACCTCATCCAAAAACACCCTCAAAGAAACACCCCGAATGACGTTTAATCAAATATTTGGGCATCCTATGGCCCAAATGGATCCTATGGCCAGGATGCCATCCTATGGCATCCTATGGCCCAGCCAAATTGACACATAAAATTAACCATAAGGAGCAAACAGAAAAGGTCTCAACTAACTGCAGAAACTGGAAGACTAGTAGGCCTTATACCTGGATGGATGAAGACCCAGGTCCTGATGTGATTCCTGCAAAGAGCAGGAAAGAATTAGCCCAGGGGCTGGTGGGGATGGACCTGGTGAGAGATGGACAGCTTTCTAACCTATTGGAAGGGAGGAAGAGAGTCATTCATCATTAGACACAGACACTAGATCCAGGCCACCTGGGTTTGAGTCTAGTCCACCGCTTACTAACCTGAATAAGTTATTTCTCTCTGCACCTCAGTTTTCTCTCCTCTGTAAAGTGAGGCTGTCACCTGGGCCTACCCTGCTTACCTGCCAGCTCCCACTCATCACTCAGGGCTCAGTTTAAGGAAAAGTCTCCCCATGATGTGCTCTTGTAGCCCCTGCTCTTTTTTGTGTGCTTGTCAACAGACTTGGAACTAGACGCTCAGTCAGTCTGTCTTCCTCCTCATTCAGTCAGCTCCCTAAGGTCAGGGACCAAGTTTATATTGTTCACAGCTGAACCTGTGGGACCCAGTACAATGCCAGGCCCATGGCACTTAAGTATGTGTTGAAAGAATTTAATACATCTGGAGATGACAGATTCTAGTTCTCAGCCAAGTCAATTGATTTGTAATGGCCACCTGAAATGCCAGGTTGAGAAGGCATTTGAAGCTATGTCCCAGGGTGGCTGTCTTAGCCTGTTTGTGCTGCTATAACAAAATGCCTTCTGGGAAGCCATGACCTTTGTGCTAGCTCATTCTCAAAATGCTTCTCTCTGCTTTCCTGTTTTCATTTGTGATATATAGAATTTATATTTTATTTACTATCATACATTCCAATTAATTTGTCATGGAGATTTAAAGAGTGTAATTTTCAAGTTTTGATAGGTTTGCAAGAAAATTGGCTTTGATGTATTTAAGGTTCCACTCTAACTTATAATGGGTACTCACACCAAAAAAATAAAATAAAATAAAATGTCTTAGACTGGATAATTTGTAAAGAACAGAAAATTATTTCTTACAGTTCTGGAGGCTGGGAAGTCCAAGATCGAGGCACTGGCAGGTGTCTTCCGTGATGCCACCTTATTGCTGCATCCTCCAGAGGGGATGGGTTCTTTGTCCTCACGTGGTGGGAGGAGTGGAAGGGGTGAATCTGGCCCCTCAAGACCTTTTATAAGGCACTAATCTATTCCTGAGATGCTCTCATGGTCTAATCACATCATTAAGGCCCCACCTCTTAATACTCCCACAATGGGGCTGGGCACAGTGGCGCACGCCTGTAGTCCCAGCTACTCAGGAGGCTGAGGACTGCTGATCACTTGAGCCCAGGAGGCAGTAGGATCCCTTGAGTCCAGGAGTTTGAGATTATAGTGAGCTGTGCTCATACCACTGCACTCCAGCCTGGGTGACGGAGTGAAACCCTCTAAAAAAAGAAAAATAAATACTACCATGATGAGGATTAAGTTTCAATGGGAATGTTGAAGGGGACACGTTCAAACCACAGCACTGGCTGAGGTGAAAGTGTTACATTGTGAATAACTTGTGCTATGGCCAAAGAGTACTGGAGGAGGAGCAAGGGTATCTGGCATCCATCTCTTTATCTGCTGAGAGTTAACTTTTCATATAACACTGTTTTGAGTTTAATAGCAAAGAATAAAGTTTAAAGAAAAAGTATAAGGGTGACTTATCTGAACAGGCAAAAGCTGCTGCCGCTATACCTATCTGCAAAAGCAAGTAGACCACAATGTTGGCATCTGTTAGATATCTACTGGTGACCAACTCTAATGGTACATGTGAGGGAGAGGCTGTCAGACTGTATCAGGTCATGGCCTGATATCATTTCCAACGCTTATTGGCTAATTGCCAAGAAATGTTAGGTCATTAAATATGAAATGTCCGATTTTGAATCAAAAGTGTAATTTATTCTTCGAACAAGAGGCAGTACAATTAATCAAAATTTGTGCCTAAACTATCAAAACAGTTTTGCCATCTTAACGGTAGCTTGCTTATGCAGCAGCCAAGCCTGGAGAGCAAGTGGTGATGAAATCGCGAAAGGCGTTTTCCACAGCTTGTTGAGAAATGAATATTTTTCCTTGCAAGAAGTAGTCCAAATCCTGGAAGAAGTGATAGTCACTTGGTGCAAGTTCTGATGGATATAGTGGATGACAGAGAGTTTGCAAGTCCAGCTTCTGTAGTTTGAGCAGTGTTGTTTATGTGACATGTGGTTGAGTGTTGTCTTGCGAAAGGATTGGCCTGTCTGTATTGACTGATCTTGGCTGCTTAATCTCAAGCATCCTCATCATTTCGCCCAGCTGGTTGCAGTAGACATCCACTGAAATCAATTGACCAGGTTTCATAAAGCTGTAGTGGACAATACCAGTGTTGGACCACCAAACAGATACCATTAGCTTTTTTGGATGAATATTTGGTTTTGGACAGAGTTTCAGCACTTCATCTTTATCCAACCATTGTGCCAAATGCTTGCAATTATCAGAAAGAATCCATTTTTCAGCTGGACATGGTGGCTCACGCCTGTAATCTGGGAGGCCGAGGCAGGAGGATTGCTCAAGGTCAGGAGTTCGAAACCAGCCTGAGCAAGAGCGAGACCCCGTCTCTACTAAAAATAGAAAGACATTAATTGGCCAACTAAAAATATATAGAAAAAACTAACCGGGCATGGTGGCACATGCCTGTAGTTCCAGCTACTCAGGAGGCTGAGGCAGGAGGATCACTTTAGCCCAGGAGTTTGAAGTTGCTGTGAGCTAGGCTGACGCCACGGCACTCTAGCCCGGGCAACACAGTGAGACTCTGTCTCAAAAAAAAAAAAAATAAAATCCATTTTTCCTCACACATAACAATATGGTGTAGAAATGGTTTGCCTTTATGTTGTGACAGCTGGGTGATATGAATGGAAAAGTCACCATCAATTCAACAAAGTCACTTCAGGAGGTGGCCACGTATGAGCAAGCTCCTTCCCGTAGTCACACTTCACTGTGTCAGACCAAGAATGCCCAAAGGGAAGGCAGAAGCTTCCCTCCTCCAGAGTGGTAGGACAACTCTGCTGAACTGCAGAGCTGCAATTCCCAGGGGGAAGCCGGGTTCCTCTGGTGTCCGCACTGATACTGAAGGGAAGACTGTGTTGTCCTCCAGACTTTGTGTGAGAGTGGACAGCAGGTTTTACTGGGATGTTCTCTGAGGAGACTCACAGAAGAAGAGCAAAGGGCTGGGAAAAGAAAAGCTGAAAAGATTGGAGATGAGAAAGCCAAGGTGTGGATTTGTGTGCTAACATGAAATAAAGATTACTGACAGTTACAGTAAAGAAGACAGTTCCTCTACCTGGGCAGGTCCTCTACCCGGGAAGAGCAGCAGAGGCTGTGAATGTGAACTGTAAGAGAAGTGGCTTTGCAGAACTTCACCGAAAGAGGGATGCTAAACATTCCTAGGTTATGTTTTAGGACAAGACTGGCAACTCATAGCTTTGTAACTTAAAACAGGAAACTGGAGGAGATACGTTGTTTTAAAAAATATATTTTTCCCTACTTATAAAGTTTTACAAGCATGTTGCAAATTTGGGAAATATGAAAAATCTTGGTGAAGAAAGTCATACATACAAATATTAATACCGACCAGAGATAATCGCTATGCACACTTTGGTGTATATCCTTCCCGCCTTTTATTTCTATGAATACATATATATTTTTATCAAAATCAGAGCTATACAGTATTTACCATCTTACAGCCTGCTTTTTCCCACTTAATAGTTTATCATGAAAATGTTTCACTACATTGAATCTTTCACAATGTGAGTTTTAATAGCTACGGAGTATTCATGGCATAGATATACTGTACTATCATTCATCTCTGAGTCCCCAATTATTGGAGACTCATGTGATTTCTTTTGTTATATATACTTATGAAAATATTGCTCTTTACATATGTCTCTCATTGTTTTCTTAGAGATTTCCTAGGTGAAAGAGATATCAACAAGTTTGCAGTCTTCCATAACCATTGCCCAACCATACACTGGAAAAGAATCAACAAACACTTCCACCAGCAGGCTAGGAAAGTGTCTCTCCTTCCATCTTTCCACACTGATCAATATTGGGTATTAGTATTTGGGGGAGGAGATGAAGAGGAGTGATTTAATAGGTAGAAAAGAAAATATCTTGTGTAAATGGTAATTTCTTTACTTCCTTGTGAAGCTGAGCATTTTCCATGTACTTATTAGATGGATTTTTCACATATCCACTTGTGCTCTGAGTCTATTATTGGCACAGAGTCAAATATATGCACTCATTTTCTTTCCTTATAAATCTTTACTTAAATAATAGATTGATGCATGGTTAAAGCGTGATCTTTTTCTATGTTTGGTCACACAAAAAATTTACTAGGACCTTCATTTATTTTTTCCCTAAGACCAGGCTCACATCTTTTATAGAAGACTTTTAGATAAAGAAAACAGGATGAAGCCTTATGTTTATTCTTGCTATCATTAAGTACTGTAATAACACTATTTAATTTATACATTTGAGCTACATTATACCATTTTGAAGGCCAATATTGGAATCATAAAAAAAGCAGCTGTTCTTTTGAGCTATTTTATTCTCTTATTAACAAGAGTGTCTGATTTTTATTCTAAAACTGTATTTATTTTATTTCACTTTTATTGCCAATGTAAATTAAATGTATTTTTCTTTGCATATATTTAAATTTTATTTTTGAACATTTGTGCAAAAAATATTATAAAATCCAGTTAACATTAATCAGGTCCATATTGCTCAAATTCTTATTTGCAATAACATTAAGTTAAATATGTATATATATGTGTATATTTTGGATCATATCCATAAGGTTTTAGAAGGAAAGAAATTGGCCACAGGGAGGCAAAACTAGATATTTATATCAATCCTATTCTTTTGCTGACTCATAGAAGTTCCAACACAATATACAATTCCTATTCCTCTTCAACAACCAGACAAATATTTGTGTCAAACAACCTAATCAGAAAACACATATACTTTTATTAGGTGTTTGTATATCTTTACATATGGCAAAGTTTGAAACCCAAAGAACAATTCTCTCTCATTAAAATGCTTGAGTGTTAACTAGATAAAGGCTGGTTAATTCCTGCCTCTTGATTTATTGTTATAGGATTTTTTAAAATTTTTTTTCTTGTAGTAAAATGAAACTGTAATTGTATGTCACTTTGTTTTTCTATTGGGTTTTAGATAACTGTGCCGACATGTAAGTGAGGGCCCCAAAATTTCAACTGGCCTCAAAAATTATGCCTATGAATTGAGCCAATCAACTATTATATTTTCAAGAGCCAACAGCACTTACCCAAATAAATAAGGTTCATAATAGATTCACTTACTAAACATATATTGTGCAAACATTTGGAATTAGACAAGCTGCAATTAATTCTAAGATTAGGACTAGCAATTTAGACCTATGCTCTGAATTTTTAAAAAGAAATTGGTGGGAGAAGGTGGGAGAATAGCTCTATATTCTGCCATCATCTTGTGAAATAGCATTCCCTTTCTTTCAAGTTTGATTTTTACAGTAATTTAATCACCATAATTGGTGGGCAAAGAAGAGGTGATTTCTGTAATTTTTTGTGGGTCCAAAGCCAAACAGATGTGGTTTTCGGTTCTCCTAAAGTGATTTTCCACATTCGTCTTTAAAGGTGGTGCTTTCGAGCCTGTTTTCCATGCTGGAGAGAGGGCTGGCTCTCTGCAGAAGGTGAGAGGCGGTGCTCATGGGGCCCGACAAGCTCCTGAGAAGGACTTTCAAGGCCCTGCCTGCCTCTCTTGGCCTTAGCCCATCACGCTCTAAATCCTGCTCTCTGGGACTCTGGAAGAGGCACAAAAACTTTCTGGCTTTCGGTTTCCCCATCTATAAAATGAAGGGATTGGATTCAAAATCTAAGATCTCTTCCAGCTCTAAATCCTATGAATTCATCATATTAAAATCCCACAATTTAGATAATCATATTCTATATCATTTGATTCTTAAACAGTAAACACAACAAAAACACATTATAGTCCGTTGTGGGTTTTGGCTTTATGATGTATGAGCCATTCGAAAGAAGGCAGATTTTTAACATGTGATACTCACTAAAGAGAATTACATAAATGTTTGTTTTTAAAATAATTTGATATTGGTATTTCCTCTCAGTAGAACTAAAAATCAATCCCCACAACCGCTCAAATTATTAATGAAATATTTAATCTGATGTGAAATAAGCTGCTTTTTATTAGCTGCTTCAAAACTAGAGGATTAATATTTTAATGTGGTGTATACGGATACTGAAAATTTCATACTTCATTACTTTTAGCTTAATATACCACATTTATTATTAAAGAAATTAAATTTTCTAATGATGCATAGGTCATTCAAATATTCTCTGAGCTTATCTATTTAAAAAAATTTCCAACCCAAACACTATTTTCTGAAATAGCTTCAATGAAAAACTCCTAATAAAGATATCAAAGCTCTAACTTCGCTCAGTCACTTTTCCAATTTAGCAAACCTCCAGGGATTTCTCTCTCAAGGTGAAATTTTTAAAGAATAGACACTAAATCCAAAGAAATTGTTTTTTGACGATTGTTCTGTCACATTAGTAACCCCAGGAACTCAGTCCCATTGATATACCTCGTGCATTCTCTTCTTCTGGGCTATACAAAACAAACCTGTGCACACAAAAACAATTCCCATCAAAGTTATATCTTCTAGAGATTAGAATGCTTTCCCTTTTTCTACAGTACAGAGTATGTTTAGAAGATCAGGATCTTATTAAAATGTAGATCCCAATTTCGTATATTTGGGGTTAGATCTGAGTCTTAATTTCCAACTCACTACCCAAAGTCCCAGAGCCAACAGCATCAGCATCACCTGAGAGCTTGCTGGAAATACAGAATCTCAGGCCACCCCAGCCCTACCCGTGCAGAATCTGCATTTAACAAGACCCCCAGGTGATCTGTATGAGCATTAGCATTTGAGTACCATGGGTCTACCTCAGTTTAGGGATTATTTCTTGATGGGTTTTGGTGAATTCTAAATCTTGCTCCCACACACACTAGTTTAGAGTGAGTAGATTCTTCCCTTGATGTACTTGCAAAGCATGAAAATCCCTTCCAGACAACTTGACCACCATCCAAGGACAGCTGAAACAACGGATTCTCTAATGTCGTACTGACCTGAATAGTTCCCAAACAAAAGTTTTAGCAACTTTTCTCCTAAAGCAGTGGATCTCAAATCTGTCTACCTGTTAGAATCACCTAAAGAGCCTTTTAAAAAGACCAAAACTTAGACCGGACCTTTTGACCACTTAAATCAGAATCTCCAGAGCAGTGGTTGTCAAATTTTCTGTGCATCTGAATTCCTAAAGGACATGTTAAAACTCAGATTGCTGGACCCCAAACACTGTCTCTGACTCCCTGGGCCTGGGGTGGGCCCCTAGAATTTGCATTTCTAACAAGTTCCCAGGTCATGCTAATGATATTTGTCTGTGGACCACCCTTCGAGAACCACGCTGTTCAAGGTGTCAGCCCTGAGTATCAGTATTTTTTAAAAGTTCTTCAAGAGAGTTTAATGTGCAGTCAAGTTTGATAACCACTGTCCTAGAGAAAGATGAGATGAGTCTATAAAATAACCAGATTAGTTCCCATACATCTTGTGAAATCTGTTTCATCACATTAAATCACACACTGACACTCAACCTAATTTCAGCACAGACCATCCACAGTTCCAAAACTGCTTGGCAAAATGAAATGTTCAGTAGGGTTTTTGTTTAGATGTGCATTCTTTCACTACAAGTAAGCAAACCCCTCAAAAGCAGGGGCTATATCTTGGCTGCACCTTTGTACCCCAAGATACTGAGCACAAGGACCAGCACATAAGACATGTTCACTAACCGTGGGATAGATTCTGTCTATTGTATACCCAACACCAGCCGCCTAGAGATAGACATACACTCCGTGGAGAAAAGAACACAATTGCCTGAAATTTTCATTTTTCACCAAACTGCCTCGACAACATGGGATCAAATTTTCTGAACATTGCCACACATGTTAGATAAGCAAATTATCTCCTCCCAGCTCATTCAGAACATGTTAACGTGATCTCCTCCAGGGGAGCCGGAGCTCCAGAACCGGCATCGCGCAGGGAAGGTGGGAAGCCTGGCTCAAGCACTCCCCGTGGGGGCCGTGGAGAGTCAGAGGTTGAGAAGGTGAGCTGCCCTCCCTGCAAGACTGAAATGAAACACCTAAGGTTAAATAAAAAAAAAAAAATTTAAGAATCAGAATGAAGAATGAAATGGATAGTGAAGTCAGAAAGACTACACATTACATAAAAATGGACCTGGAAAGATTAGGAATGACTGAGTAATTCCATTTAATTATCAAAATCTTAGTGATACAGATTTTTTTTCCTAGCATCTTTTTGTATTTTCCTTCACATCGTTTAGGGAGGCTGAGGATATACATGAAGTTAACAGAGAGAGGTCTGGGGGCCGGGAGATGGAGGAAGGAGACTCAGGTGCTAGGAAGGGGAGCTCTGCGGGTTACAGACGCTGCACCCGCTTCCTGTTCCTCCACTTCCTTCCTGCAACGTGCTCCTCCCTTGACTTCTGTGAGAATGTGAATTCCTGATTGTCTTTGTACGCCTCTGGCCACAGGGTACTTTTTCTCTGCCCGTCTTCTTGGTTCCTGAAGAATCCATCCTTAGGATGGACTCTTTCCTTCTCACACCCACTCCCTTCGGGAGGGATCTCATCTCTTCAACATCTCCCCAAGTCTACCCTCCAGCTCAGCTCCAAATCCAGATGGACACTGCCTGGGAGGCGTCACAGTTGAATCCCACCACCTCCCTCTTCCTTCCAAGGAACTTATCTCACCATCATCCATTCAATTTTGTTCAACCCAAAAGAAACCCAGGTGCTATCCTCAGTCATCATCCCTCTCCTCCAACTGATCACCAAGGTCTGTTCATTATACTTCCTTAATATCTTTTTAAAGCATCTAGATTCTGAATTGATTCTTAATATGCAATAGGCAATTTCGATTTTAAGATAATTTTGATGTCAAAGAAACATGTTATCCAATATGTATATCAATTTACCCTAAGTCCTAAACTTTGGCAACACAACATTGTAGGAGTGCAAATATATCTATTTAATGTAGGGTATATGTTAAGCAAATGTTTTTTGGTTCAAATTGCACAATCAATGCAAGTCAATAACACCTCCCAAAGTCTTTGGGTAACATGAGCAGAAAACATCCAGTATTTGTGTATTATTTTGAGGACAATAAAAAAAAGGATATCAGCATCTCTGCCTAACAGAACTTTCTGCAATCACAGAGATGTTCTGTACCTGCATTGTACAATATGGCAGCTACTAGCCACATTTTGCTATTGAGCAATTGAAATGTGGCTAGTGTGGCTGAGGGTCTGAATTTTTAATTTATTCAATCTAATTAATTTAAACTTAGATAGCAACACATGGCTGGTGCCTACCACACTGTACCTCCAGGACCTCCAGGAACAGAGAATAATGCCAGAGCACAAATGCTCTAGGCACTTTCTGTCCCCAAGCTCATAACCATGTCCAAAATCTGCCTCTTGCTCCACTACTTGGATTCATCAGATCGAAAAGAAGACAAACCTCAAAAATATTCCAGTTAATTTCATATAGAATAACAACACAAAGACTTCCAATGTGAAATCCACACTCTTTGAAAGGCCACAGACTTCCTCACTTTTATAAACAGTCCCAAAGAAACAGCAATCACAATGGGCAGCAGCTTCAGTGTTTATAAATCCCAGTCCTTTGGACAGAGGGAAAAAGGCCCTTTTAAAGCCCAGACCTCTTTACAGACTTCCAATTGTGCCACCCAGTGGCAATATGCTTGGTTGAATTTCTGACTCCAATAGGATCCTTTCTGGTTAGGACGCTAAGCAGTAAGGCAGTTAAGTAAGACAGTTGGGGGGATGACCGGATTGGTGACCTAACGTGTCCACTCACACCGCGACTTTGTCACACTTTTCATCCTAAGTCAATCCATGCTTTGTCTTGTAGCTTTTCTTAAAAGAAAGACAAAATAGGAGTGATCATCTTGGTGGGCTATTAATCGTGTTTAAGATTCAAGAAGACTCTCTCTGAATTCCTTTAGCCTGATGTATTTACCTTACAAGAAGTTTATCTCCTGCTCATCAAATTTTATATGAAGGTGTTGGATGGGTCTTTGCCTTTGATTAAGAATTTTTAAAAATAGAACATCTAGTGAGCCAGAAACATTTGGTAACATCATTTTCTGAGGATTTAAAAACACTTCAACATAAAATTAAATGCAGATGTATAATTTGAGAGCTCATGAATCATCAGTTTATGTACACTTATAATTACACTAAACTTAAGTATTCTGAAAGCCACATTAGTCTCTGGCTGTTGTAGCTAATCCTCCAGTAAAGAATTTGAATGGCATTCTAGCATTGCCTTTTACCTAGAATATACTGTTACAGAATTGTGTGTGGAATTAGCTGATTTTTCTTTTTCAGTTTAGAATTTCCACTCATAGGAAAAAATACTCAATGTGAAATACAGGTAAGTTCCTTATAGATGTAGATTTCAAGAAGCAAATGTCTAAGGAACAAAGAGTTATAGAAACTGAAAATAATCAGCTCCATACAGCATTCATTGTCATTGTAGGGTAAGCATATGGTGCACCTCTGGTTTCCACGACTCAAGAAGGCCCAAGTCTGTATTAAGTTTGGTAGAGAATCTTGCTGTAGCTCGATATCTTTCAAGACGTAACTGTGGGGCACATGTAAAAGTGACAGGAGCTGCAAATCTCCCATGGAACAAATGCAGAGCAAGTGCAAGGATAAAATAAAAAACTAACATGAATTTAACATTGGCCCAGTTGGCAAGAGTTAGCACTGTAGTTGACAGTTCTAGCAGAAAGACAAAGAACTGAACAAACACAAGTACTCAGATTTGCACTAAATAAGTAATGCAAGGATGTTTGTCACCTCCTAAGGCGTTCTAAGCCCTCCTTGGAAGAGCTCTGCTCCAGTATCTCCATTCGTGTCTCCAGCACCTGTTCTCAGGACACAGTGGGAGCTCAGCAAATTTGTTTCTAGACACCATGACTCAATCCTGCATTGACTCTACCACTCATGGTCAGTGTGGCCTTGGTCACTTATGTGCCAAGCAGATCTAGAGCTTTGGGCAGATTATCTAAGTTCATGACTCCAAAGAAAGTACGAACTACTACACAAAGTTCTTTGGATCCTGGAACAACCCTGGGATAAGTAGAAGAGGGAGATTTTGCCAGATGTGAGGCTACATGCCAATTCTGAGTGTGGGTAGAGAAGCACATATTATAAGAAACAAGAATGGAGGAGGAGGATTCAGAGGTGAGGACTTCCCTGAGACCCTTACTGTGCCTTTATCTTACAGCCCAGTGATTGCTTATTTCCTCCTCTTTCTGCACCAAACAAAAGACATATCTGAGTTGTATTTTTATTCCCTACGTCTACTATAGTTGCTGGCCCATGGATGGTGATCAACGAATGTTTGTGAAATGTGTTAATATGATATAAAACCCTGTCATCTAGATTCTCAAATGCATTATTTGAAAAGCTCCCTAATTTCTCCTTAGGATATATGGTTTGTTCAGAATGCATTAGGAGTAATTTATCAACAGGATAAAATATTCAGAATTTGGTGACTAAGTATTAATAGAAATATAGCTGGAATATTCTGGTAATGCTGTTGTAGCTTAGTCAGAGAAAAATAATGTAGCTGTTAAAGAGAATCATGAGAAAAACACAGAAGACCTAACACAAAATGAAGGAAGGAAGGAAGGAAGGAAGGAAGGAAGGAAGGAAGGAAGGAAGGAAGGAAGGAAGGAAGGAAGGAAGGGAGGGAGGGAGGGAGGGTGGGAGGGAAAGAGGAGGCGAGGGAGGAAAAGAGAGGAGGAGGGCAGAACAGGGAGAAAGAGAGAACAATCTCATTTATGGGCTTCAACTAAATCCTGAATGTAATATTAGCAAACAGAATCCAACAACACTTTAAAAGAATTAAACCATAACCTAATAGGGGTTAATTTGAGAAATGCAAGAATGACTCAATATTAAGTGATCTATTAATTTAATTCATCATATTTTTAGACCAAAAGGGAAAACTCATATGATCCTTGTTAATACCAGATGCTGAAAAGATATTTGATAAAACTCAATATCTACTTAACATTCAATATGCATTCACGTGGTTAATGCAGCCATCATCACCATACATCTTCTTAAGAATTTTTTCTTCTTCCAAACTAAAACTCAGTACCCATTAGACAATGACTCCCAATTCCCTCCCATTTCCAGGCCCTGGCAAACAACACTCTACTTTCTATCTCTATGAATTTGACGACTCTAGGAACTTCATATAACTGGAATCACACAGTATTAGACTTTTTGTGACTGGCTTATTTCATTTAGTACAATGTCTTCAGGTTTACCGATGTTGTAGCATGTGTCAGAATTCCCTTCCGTTTTAAAAAGATTGAATAATATTTTACTATATGTATGTACCATATTTTGTTTATCCATTAATCTGTTGATAGACACTTGGGTTGCTTCTACCTTTTGGCTATTAGAATAATGCTGCTATGAACATACGTATACAAATATCTATTCAAGCCCTTGTTTTCAATTCTTTGGGTTATATATCCAGAATTGGAATTGCTGGGTCACATGGTAATTTTATCTGTAATTTTTTGAGGAACAAAAAATACATGAAGACATGAAACAATGTTGAAGTATACTTACAAGAGAGACGTAAATTTAAATGACACTAACCATTCCATCTACATAAAGTTGTCCTCTGTCCATCCATGATTCCATCTCCTCATTTATGCAGTAAGCACACGTTGCATGCCTACTACGTGTTGTTTGTGTCCTGTCGGGGACTTTGGAAGAAAGAGCTCTGGACTGGAAGACAGGAGATGTGGATTCTCTCTAGATTCACTCTTGATCCACCTGCCCTCCAACCCTCCAAAATCACTGAGATAGGAATTTCCCCTCTCAGATAGGCAAAAATAAAAAAGGCTGACATAATAACATGCCATGTTAGGGTAGATATGGAAAACTAGACATTCTCGTACATTGTTGGTAGAAAAGTAAATTTATACAGCCCCTTCCCCTGTGGAAGGCAACATGTCAGTATTTATAAAATTAAAACTGACTCAAAGATCCCAATCTCAGTAATTCATCACTGTCAATATACCAGTACATAAGAAAGGTGAAATTTATGCAAACTTATCCATTGCACATTGTTAAAAAAAAAAAAAAAGGGCAGGAAACAAATCAATAGGGAACTGGTTAAATAAATTGTGGTACATCTACACAATGGAATACTAGAGGGTCATTAAAAAGAATGGGGCATTTCTCTTTGTGCTGATAGGCAAGAATCTCCAAGACATACTATCATGTGGAAAACACATTTAGAACAATGTATATAGTGTGCTCATATTAAAAGAACAGAGAAAATAAATAATATATATGATTTGCTCTTTTATGCATTTAATATCTCTGGAAGGGCATACAGAAGACGGGGCAGTGAATACTTGTGGCGACTGAAAGTCTTACCTGAGGGACCTCGGAGGGAGACTTTTCTGTGTACACTTTGTACTTTTCTGGTTTTTGCAACAAATGACTGTATTACGTATTTTTTTTAATTCATGTTTTTTAAAAAGAGGCATCTACCCAGATACCGACATAAATCACAAAGAGAACTTGTATTCATATTCAATTGCTAAGACTGCACTTTTAGGTTTAAATACATTTTTCTAGTTGACTTTTTCCACACTGTTGTCAAGACAACCTTCCCTTTCTCCACAACATGGAGAGAATTAGGTGTCAACCTGGCATCTAGACAGAAATAGCTGCTTAATTCCAAACATGGATGGGTTAGGAAGGCCACGAAGTTATTGTTCTTATAGATTTATGTAACACCTTGTAAATACTTCTTGCCCAGTGGGGGCTCAATAAATGTTGCTGACTCATCTGTCACAGAGAAGCAATATTAACGCAGAAGGACTAACTGAAGTCATTTAATCAGAAAATCAATTTCATTTTCCTTGCCACGGCAAAAATATTTCTGCTAAGTCGAGAAAAATGTAGAGGTACTTATATTGTGTCAAGGATTCAAATGGGAAGCCAGGAGTTAAAATGGTGTGAATAAAACAGATGCAAATCAATTTGCTTTGCATGACAGTTGGCAGCATTGGGCACACTCAGCCACATATGGAAGTCATGTTTACTATTTCTAGAATATAGTATCACATTACAGTGCTTAGTAGTCAAAGTCCCGCATTATATTGCTTTTTTGTAATTTTTGAGCAATTTCTGTGCCAAAATTTGTCACAAGGGTTACTAAAACCCTAGAATAATTGCAAACTTGCTTCCCTCCCCCTGAACTTCACTCCTTGTGGTCCTAAGACCATGATTGTATCAGATATTAATCTATGACCCAACCACCAAATGGATTTTATTGAAGCTGCTGTAATTCTACCGCCAGAAAACATGACAAATAGCCAACATGTCACTGAAGATTTATGCTTGGTTTTGAACCCCATTATCTTTGAGGAACTACTGCATAGTATGATTCACTGAGTAGCGGCAGTCTCATATAGCCCAAGGTTTCCCCGTATTGATTTCACAGAGTCGTTATTACAAATCTGAGTGTCTGCGCTCCGCTAGGCTCACACGATTAAAACCAGTCAGCTTCAGGGATCATTAGCAAGAAATCAATGTACCCTGCAATACTAAGCATCTCAGACTGAGCTTGCACATGCTGGCAATAATGCAGCCTCCACTTCCCCCTCTGTTGAAGGCGGATTCAAGAAGGGGAAATGTGTTGCTTTGACTAAACTGACTGATAAATGAAATGGAACCACTTCAGATCTACACAGTATTTCAATCTGAAGGGGCCTTAAAGATCCTCCCCTCCCAAACTCTCACTCAACACAAACTGAGGTCACAGAGGTGATGTGGCGTCACACCAACACTTTGTCCCCCGCTGGGTGGAACAGCTCTTCTCATACTCAGCGCGGAGAAAGTGTGGTGCAGGAAAGAGGCAACTCAGGGACCAGGAGCACGAACAGAGGAAGGCCACCGTCCTGGCAACTTCCCCTGTCCCTTTCACTTTGGGATGTCTTCTTACTTAGTCAGGTGAGGGTAGCAAACTCTCTTTGAATGGCAGAAAGCTCAGGGCTTTGCAATTTGGGATGAGATGGGGAGAGAAGTGGAGGAAGGGGACAGAGGAAGAGGGTGTTCAAAGTGACCTTTAGGGAACACTTACACAGATTGCTATGGATCCACGTACTGCAGTCAAGGTGCATACTCTTACCATGGCCAAGCTAGGTGTCCTAGACGCCTGTTCCTTTCTCATTTAGATTTTCTGAGTTTGGGAATCTAACCTCCATTCTCTGCACTCTCTTTACTAAAACTTATCTTGAACATTAGACACAGCTGATGGGTTTCTCCTTCTTAAAACACGTTCCCTTCTTTGCTTCCTTGCCCCTGCGATCCACCAGTTTTCCTTCTGTCTCATGAGCAGTTCATTCTCAATCAGATCTTCTGTCTCTCTTTCTCTTTCTTCCCACCTGCTTTCTCCACTTACTGATTAATAGGTGTCTTATACTTAACATGTCCAAAAAAGAACTCATTATTTCTTTCCTCTCAGCTCAGATTTTTGCCTCCCACTTTGCCCCCTGAAAGAGAACACCTCAGGGAACCCTGGTCTAAGCCCCTAAATGTGTCTCATTCCCGAACAAAAGGGAGGAGGAGTGTGCAGAAGTCACCAGCTGCCTGGCCCCCAGTGGGGTGAAGGCTTTGATTCCTCGGGGAGTCAGCATTGGCCTTCAAAGGCACAGCACATTCTGCAATGTCAACTATTTGCTGAATGTGGCACATTTGTAACACAGACTCAGCCTGGCCTGATCTGAGTCAAGAAATAGCTCCAATTCATGAGAGCATGAGACCTCCCGGCATTAAGCAAAGGAGCAAGTAAGCTGTTTCTTAGTTAATGAAAAATTCCTTCCCAAAAAACAATAAGTGAATAAAGTTACTATTGATGTGGAAAGCAGGAGGGGAAAAGCAGAGGCAGGCTGGCAGAGGAAAAGGCCTCATTTAAGAAACTACCAATGAGAAGTGCTGCTTGGTGTTGTCCAGCTCTGGCTGCTGTAACTGACGACAGGGGAAGTGCCAGGGCCTGGCTGCAGAGGGCGTTTTCCCAGCCAACTGGTACGGAGTCAGCAGCACATAGGAAGAAGACATGAGGCTGGGGAAGGAAGCTGGGGCTCATGGTAGTGGGTTTTCTTCTGACCTTAACCACTACTTGATGATCTCAATCACAACACTTATTTTCCATCGTCATTCTTGGAACTAAAGAACTGTGCTCAAAATATTTCTAATCCAGGTTTTCTCAACCTCTATACCATTACATTTGGGGCCAGATAATTCTTTGTCGTGGGGATCATCTCGTGCATTGTAGGATGTTTAGCAGCATCTCTGGCCTTTACTTAGGACAACCAAAAATGTCTCCAGACATTACCTAATATCCCCTGGGAGGCGAAATCAGCCCCAGCTGAGACCACTGATGTAAGGTTATTAAAGCTCTCAGACGATAATCCTGGAGAAGTGTCTTCAATCAGGTTCCCTAGGTAGGAGGTCTGTAGGGAACATCACAAACAGCACCTACAGGGAGGAAAGGAAAAAGCAGGTTGGGCAGAGATGCAGTTGCAATAAAGGTATCAACAGATCCCTTGGGTAGCTCTGGAGCCCTTCAGAGCACTGTCCCAAATCCAAGCAAGGGTCTGAGCCTTCCCTCCTCCTGGTCTCGGCTGGGGCATGACCTTGTCAAGGCCACACAGGTCCCCAAGAGAAACTCAGCTGTGAACGTGCTCCTGGCAGTTGGGGGAATGAGCACCCCAGTCCCGAAGGGGACCTGAGCAAAAGCCTCAGTGTCCACCATCAGAAGAGAAGACTTCAACTGCTGCAAGGCCATGGTCATAAAGATTGAGCTTGGCTGTATTTAGAAGAAACCACCAGACGCCCTCACTTTCACAGTCACGATTTTCTTTCATAATCCAGTGCTCTAATGGTCCAAAAAATTTAGAAGAGCTACTTCTGACCCTAATCATTTTTGAAATCTGTCTAATTTGAGTGTGGTTTTCAGAGATTCATAAGTTGGTTTTTATAGGTTAAAGTGTAGATAAAACCTGCATAAAACTGCCAAAAACCATGCCAAGCTCTTTTTCGGAAAATGTTTAAAGGCCCCCTTAGAAATGATCAGTGGCTACTGATTATTAATTTATTTCGTGAACAAATAAAATTTAATAATTCCCCTTGACTCTCTCTGAGCCAACGTGAATGTTCCGCAAGGTGATGGGACTGTTCCAAATCATTCCTGGAAAAATGCTTGCTGAGCTGGTCATGACGGGCTGTAACTTGCCAGGTCACTGTGTATAATTTAGTCTCCTCTACTCAAAATATGGTCTGCAAACTGCAATGCCATGGCCTTGCATTATCTCATTTAATTGTAAAATAACAACCTTCTGACCATGTGAGGCACTGTTATCAGTAGCATTTTACCAAGGAGAAAGCTGAGGCTGATGGGCTTACCACAATTTACACAAAGTCACCCAGTGGCTGGATACGGACCACAATCCAAGTCTGTCTGACTACAGAGTACCAGCTTTTGTTTCTCTGTATAAATATTCTGCTAGTTTTCTTTATATGCAAATTTATAGTCTCTGGGCCCCCTGAAGGAAGTGGTGTCACAACAAGCACTGATTTTTGTTCTCCAGTCAGACATATATTCATCAGCTGTTCTCTTGGAGTCATGGCAGAGAATAGGAGCTATGCTTGTTTACAAGACTTGTTCCCACATGTTTTCTCAATCCTTACCCAGCCCTCCAAGGCAGGGAATAGTATCCCAACATCCTAGGTGAGGAGAAAAGGCCCAGGAAAGGGACTTGATTGATCAGCTACTAACTGGTACAGGTGGCACCCGAGCCAAGGCTTTTGTCCCTGACCTGTTTTCTCAGCACCCCTGGAAGATGCTTCTGAGCCATATTTTGACAAGTTCATACTCACTTCCAGTGAGCCATGGGGCATTTCTCCCTTCAGGAAAACGCTTTCCAAAATGGGTTCAATTTGGAAGTTGGCTGGGCCCCCTCTTTGTACTAGCCCAGAGTTTGGAGACATGGTTACCACTTTGATCTGTTTGTGTTGACGGCACCTATAACTAAATAAATATCATATCAAACTAGAACAGGGTGTAGAAGTGTTTGCTCTTGGCTTTGCCCTCCACTAATAACATGAATTGTGCAATGGAAAGAAGGCAGAGAGAAGTACTTTGTGTGAGGCCACGCAGACCAGGTAATGGAGCGAGAAACAGTAAACAGGCAGATCTGTTCCGGTGCTTTTAGTCTGTGCTGCACTGAGTGTTTTAGCTGCAAGATGTAGGCAAATTAGAGCATTTGGCTTTTATTTGTGACTACAAATTATAAAGATTTTACTCATTATTTGAAATTCTTGGAATTGAGAAAGAGCAGGACAACTCTTAACAGAACTATGATGCATACACAGAAACTGTTTCAATAAATAAAAGGGGAAAAAGGAAAAAAATGCAGCTTCAAACCTCAAAGATGTGAATGTTGCCCCTACAGGCAATAGGGCAATGCAGGGCAATACACACACACACACACACATACACACACACACACACACGAGCTGACATTTATTGAGCATATACTATGGCAGGCATTGTTCAAAGCGCTTTAAATGTGTTAGCTCATTTAATGCTCACCCTAGCCCATGAGTTTGGTGATATTATTTTCCCCATTCCACAGGTAAGGAAATTAAAGCCCAGAGAAAATAAATAACTTGTCCATGGCCTTTTAGCTAGTAAGTAGCAAAGCAGAGATTTAAATCTAGATCTCCTGGCTCTAGATTCTACACTCTAAACCACCATGCTATGCAAAGACAATTTCCTTGCCATACAAAGACCATGTGGGCAGGACCCACGTCATGGACCCACTTCGTGGGCGAGGCATACTACAGATTAATGCACTGGTGTCATCGTCTTAAAAATTCTTAATAATTTGAACAAGGGGCCCTGCATTTTCATTTTTGCACTGTGCCCAGAATTTTTGTAGTCAATCCTGGATAGGAAATACTGATTAGCAAAATCATTCTTTAAGGACTTTACTTAATTTTAGATTGGCCTCCTTAATTATTTAGGATATTTTTAAAAAGTGAATGCTTCTGTGTTTGTATCTGTCACTGGTACCCTTTGGATGTGCTTGAATTGCCACAGTTATCTTAGAATAATTGTAAGCTTGCAAAGATTTGTGTTTCCCAAAAATTTGAATTCTAATTAACTAATTTGGCAATGGCTTCCCCCTCCCAGACACTAACCTCTATTCAGCCACATGCAAGGGCACGTAATAGACCAGAAGACAGGAACCAGACAACCTCTCCAGGTTCAAATTAAGAGCCTTGGTAAAGACCAAGGAGGAAGGAATTGAATGGCCTTCAAAGAGCAGCTTGTCCATACTGCAAAAATTCAGTAATAATTTAGCAAGAAGGAGAGATTTTTAAAACTGGACTCTCACTAGGAGGCCAATGCAGTGAGCAACATTTTCATTCCCAAAGTTATTGGGCATGTTTTGTAAGTGTGTTTGAAGGACTGAGGCGGTACCCCATTATGTACGGAAAAGAAAAAGTTACATAGTTGATTAAAGGTGAAAACTATTCCAAAAGAAGTGAAAAGAGAGACACAGAGAAAGTATGTCCCCCTCCCACCTATTCCCTGCCCTCAATCTGGATCCCTCCCCTGAGTGTAATTCCAATTACTTGGCTCTTGTGAATCCTCCTAGGGATATCTAGAGCTGGCTGTGTCTTTATTTCAAAAGAGAAGGAGGAGGACATCAAAATAAGGTAGATAGAAACTAAATGTTTAAACTAAATGTTTAAATCTGGAGACATAATTGATATTACCAAAACTTAGTGGAATCTGAGGCTAACAGTTAAGGAGATAGATGAAGAAGAAGGATTGAAGTCAAAATACACAACATTTCCTTTAAATAGGGAAACATGTCAAAAGAAGACAGAGGGTGTTAATTTTTTTTACACTTGATCACATCCTAAAAAATGCTAATTAGGAAGTAAGAAGGGATTGTAATTTCCTATAGAGTTAGCCTGAATTAGAACACAGTTGAGTGAAAGAAGAGCTTGCTGCATTTCTTTAAATTGTACAAATACTTGTTGAGCATCTATAATGTTCTGATCACTTTACAAGGTACCCAGGAGGATGCAGAGAAATAGATACGACCCCTGATGAAGACAGACATAGAAGCACAGACTAGCACCATTACTAATATCTATTAGCCACCAGGCCAAGCATGTTATGCTTTATCTTATTTAACTCTCACCAAATCTTCCTTGAGGACCTTAAGGCCTAGAAGCCACACAGGCGTTTAGTGTTGGAGGTGAAGTTTGTCACAGCAACAAGGTGAGCAATGATGGCTACACACATGGAGTAAGTGCCATGAGAGCACAGAGGAGGGCCATTCAAGGGAGGAAGGGTAGTAACTACTTTATTAATTTGGTTGATTAATTTGAACTTGGGGGAGTCTGTAAGAAATCTCTCCCTACCCTTTCACTTCCATAACTTTCCTCATTGCTCCTAAATCACCCCTCTTCTCTTCCTTCCTCTACCCCCCAAATAACAGCATTTCAGACTCTGAGAAAGGAGAAAGAGATTGTGTCCCCTAGAACAGAATGGGTCTAAACACTTTTTTTGGTGGTTGTTTTTTATAGCTTCATTATCTACAGGGCACTGATTAAAAAGTACCCTGCTGTTATATTGTCATTGACACATTATTGATATGTAAATATCCGTGTATGTGTGTGTGCATATATAAATAAATATACAAACTAATATGTTCCTTTAACTTGTTCTTTCTGGTAAAGAATAGTGCTACACAATTAAATCTCGTGATTGGATACAAACCAGTAAGTACTGTGCTTGTACCTGACTGTGCAAAACGGTCCATTGGAATCTAACCAGGGAGCCATACCAAAGGAGAAATTCAGAAGTAGCACAGCTCACCTCTGCCAAGTTAGAACAAAAGTCCCCAGAGAACACGAGGAGGTCATTGAGTTCCTGATGGAAAGATATTTCAGGAAATAAAGATCTAAGATTAGATATAATTTTATCTCTGAGATATCTCAAATGGTAAAACTCATTCATATGTTTTCATAAATTTGATCCAGAGCCCATTTTCTTAACATAATATAGTAGAATGTGTTTTTTGAATCCCTGCCAAAGTATTGAAATTCCTTTGACAGGAGAAATTGAAGATTTCTGCATTCAATTCTTATCTAAAACCAAAGACAAAAAAAACCCCAAAACAAAACAAAACAAAAAAAACTCCACCATAAAGAGTTCATCCAAAAAAATATACAGAATAACCTTTCAACTATGAAAAACAGTAGATGGCCTGGGATTTAAGGATAGATGGGACATCTTCCTCCATAGCATAAGCTTGTGTGGAAATGAACAACAGCATCTGAAATCTAAGCAGTATCTTATAATACTATCTTTCTGATTATAGCAGTCATCACATTTTTTGTAAGAATGAAAGTTCGAAATTCAAACCAAACATCCCAGATAACTCTCACTCGTTCACTCAATAAAAACTTTGATCACTTTTTTTCTAATTATACAGCAAATATCCTTTTTACAGAATGTTTCAAAAATACATGCAAGAAAAATTTTAAATAAAATTTTAAAAGTACCACAATTAACATTTTGGCATATTATTTTCCAAATATTCTTCTGTGCGTTAGAGAATAATACAAAAATAGATATCATATGTACTTTATTTTTACATAAATATATACTCACTGAAACTATATGTTATTGAACATTTTTCTACAACAGTTTGAGATCTCAATGCTATTACTTTGAATGTACAAACCATAATTTATTATACCAGTCATTTGTAGACATTTATTTTTTCCCAATATATTGCTAATATTTAATTTACTCTTATTTAAGTTATAATGTGCCTAGTCTTGACACATATCCCTAATTATTTCCTGAAAATATATTTTTAGAAATGGGATTATTGACTGAAAAGATATGCACATTTCTAAGGTGTGTGACTTATTTTGCCAAATTAACCTCCATTTATTCAATCAACAAATGTACATTTTTGTTTGGTTCTATACTCAAGTCTGGGTTACGGCGGTGGGTAAAATAGATACAGTACCTGCCTTTCTGGAGCTGACAGTCTAGACAGAGAGACAGGGGAAAGAACAGAGCACGACAAGAAAATATAATACGGGCACCTAACTTAGGTAGGGCTGGAGGAGGCATGCCAAGGAAGCTAACTGTGCCCCTGAAGCTGAGACCTGAAAGCGCAGAGTGGAGGGATAAGCATTCTTAGGCAGGGACTAGCATGGTGTGCAGGCCCCACAAGAAGAGCTCCTCAAAGGAACTGAAGAAGCCCTGGGACTGGAACTCAGTGACAGAGAGGGAGGGAGCTTGGCAGGGGCTGTGTAATGCAATGACCGCTGTCATTGGAGGGTTTCGAGCAGAGGAGTCACATGGTCTGGTTTATGTTTTTTAAAAGATTCCCTCTGGCTGCTCCAGGCAAGATCAGTAGCAAGACCATTTAGAAGATTAAGTCAGTTGTCCAGAAGGTCAATGACGGTATCTCGGAAGGAAGCAGTGGCAGATGACATGGAGAGAAGAGGAAGAATTTAAGATATATCTGGGAGTCAGATCAACAGCTGATTGTGACTCAAGTACAGAAGAGAACCTATTTTCCTAAACTCTCACAACATTGTATTTTTTTCTAATTAAAATAATAAAATAATAATAAATAGCGTTTCCATGTTGCTTCCATTTGTATTGCTTTGATTATTGGCCCTTGAACACTTTTGGTTAATGAGAAATTTGCATTTCTTTTGTGCACTGCCTAGTGGGTTCTTTGTCCTCTTTGCTACTAAATCGTTATTTTCTTGTTACTGATAGTTTCCTACGTTGGCTGTAAAAAAAAACACCACAAACTCTGTGGCTTAAAACAACAGAAATGTGTTGTCTCATGGTTCTGGAAACTAGAAGTCTAAGATCAAAGTGTTGGCAGGGCCTTCCTCCTTCTAAAGTCTCCAAGGGAGGGTCGTTCCATGCCTCTTCTATCTTCTAGCAGCCCCAGGTGTTCCTTGACTGGTGGATGCATCAGTACAATCTCTACTTCCATCTACACATGAGGTTCTTCCTGTGTGTTCTATGTCTCCCCCTCTTATAAGAACATCGGTCATATTGGATTAAGGGCCCAGCCTACTCCAGTCTGACCTCATATTCACTAACTATATCTGCAATGACTCTGTTTCCAAATAAGTTCTCATTCTGAAGTACGGGGGATTAGAACTTCGACGTAGCTTTTGCAGGCACAATTCAACCCATAACAACTCCTTCCTAAGAGATCTTAATACACTGCAAGTATTTTTTTTACTCAGTTTTTCATTTCCTTCTGCATCATATTTATCATGTTTGGGACAGATAGAAGTTTTTAATTTTATGAATTGAAACTATCAGTTTTTCTTTTATTTGTGGAGTAAATATTTGTGGAGTGCCTCCTGTTTTCTTCCAGATCCTGTTCTAGATGCCCATGATCCAAAGATGAATGAGAGATGGCTCTCTTACCCCCATGTGCTTAGAGTCTAGGAGGCAGATATATAAACAGATAAGTATTCAATACTATGTTCTGACTTCAGTTCCTCTGAAAAAGAAGAAAAAAAAATATTCAATACAATGACTGCAATACTAAAGATGAACTATGGAGAGAGTGGCAAGAATGAAGGGACAATCAGCTGCGTTTGGGCAGTTCTATACAGGAGGTTCTTGACTAGTAGTTAAGGAATAATACCAAGAGTTTCATTAATTATGCCTCAAACAGAAAGTTTCCTGGCTGGCAGGGTACTCAGAGTGTGATCTGTGTGGACCACACAGCATCACCTGAGAGCTTGGTAGAAATGCAGAATCTCAGGCCCCGCCCCAGAACTACTGAATACAAATCTGCATTTAAACAACATCCCTATCCCTGGTGATTTGCAAACACATGAAAGTCTGAGAAGTCGTGTCCTATTCTTTGGAAGTCATTTCTTCAGGTTTCTAGTCACAGGCCTCTCTGTGATTATAAGGACATAATTAGAAAGTCTCCTAGAAGCCTTGCAGTATAAAGGCAAACTTTTAAACTCTTCCCACGTGTTATGTCAAGATGCTGATTAGTACATCAAATGAGCAGCCTTCACCAAATAGCTTCATAATCCATGGGAAAAGAGACCCGGTTTGCACATTTCAGGGTAAGCTCAGTGGAAGCCAAGGGGGATGATTTGCTCTAGGGATGACCCTGGCATGACCCTGCGATTCAGACCGAAGATAAGCCTCCAAATCCATTCCCTGGATCAGCTGTTCAGAGGGGATTTGTCTCCTCGGCTATAATTGGTCTCCCGCTTGTATTTTGAGCAGGTGGTTGAGGGGAAAGGGAAACTTTGTTTAACTTATTTAAGCAGATGAATAAAGGAAGCATCTCTTTGGGAGAGGAGATAGACAGCAATGGTTTGTGTTGCTGCGATTGGGTAGAGTCAGCTGGAGGAGATGGGGGTAGAGGAGAAAGTGATGGGGAGAGAAACGGAAAACAAGAATTGGGTGGAGAAGAAAACTCTTTCACCAAAGCATAGCAGCTGCTGGGTCACTCAAAAAACAGTCCCATTTACTTCAAAGCCAAGTTCAATTCTGTGTGATGAAAAGAAAGGAATGCAAGGAACACACAAGGTAGATAACTAGGGGTGAGGATGTCAGACAACTCAGCCTCCAGATGTAAAATGTTACTTAGGAAACATTACAACACAGAGGAAGTCAGCCTGCTGGCACCTTGCAGAGTGCACGCTATCAGCCTGCACAATCTCTTCCTCGGTTGACTCAGTCCTGGGTTTTAGTAGAACAAAGACTAGGCTCCGTTTTAACATATGCTAAACAATATAATTGAGGCATTCAATGCAAACCCTAATCTGGGCTAGTGTTTGCTGCCTGCCTCCTATGCACCCTGCTCACCAAAAACCTGTCAGTGATTTTGGAGAGAATTAAAGGGAATTCATTTCAACTCAACAAATAAATACAAAAACTTGCTACCTGAGTTCACTATGCTGGTCGGGGCTGCTGTGTACAGTTAGACAGATGTGCGTTGCTCACCCCCAGGCCCCCTTTAGAGCTGTGTACTCATGATCCACACAAGCACACCCAGGTGCCCTGGGAACAGGAAAAATAAAAACAAAAGTGATTAAGACAAGATGCCTATATTCAAGAACTTACCATTTAATACAAAATAAGTAGCTGGGAGAATACATCCAGGAGAAGCCCTCAAATTTCTTATGACCTCTGAAAATGGGAACTAGAAACTTTAAAATCCATTCATCTTAAAGTTATTTTGGAGTTCATGGGCCATTTTTGAAAATGTTTTTAGTTGGATATTTCAAAATTCTGTTGTTTTTGAGTTGCCTGTTTGTTTAAAATTTATCACCTGGATCTTCATGACTGTTTTTGGCTTCCTTGTAAAAATGTGATAGGGGAAGCAAAAAGCACACGCATGTACACATGCAATTAATAGAACAACTGGGATATGAAAATGCTTTGTCCTGAGGAATGCCACCGGCAGCAGCCATCCGACAATTCCATTACCAGAGCTTTTTACAAAGGGAAAAGCTCATTTTAGTTTTGTATTTCTTTTTCTAAATCAGCCTAATGGTGATCAATTTAAATTTCTAGCCTATAGGCATGCAAATTTTGAAAAAAACAAATATTAAGAGTTTGAAAGCTTTTAGTTCATTGGGATTATAAACTGATTTTTAAGTACTTTTTTATTCCTAAAAATTTTTTATTCTTAAATATTTTTCTTATTTTTATTCTTAAATATTTATTCTTAAATATTTTAATTCTTTTTTTTGGTGACATATTTACCATTTATTTGTATTAAGAAAATTTAAGGTCTACTGTCTTAGCAAATTCGAAGCATACATAAAAATGGTACACTGCAATAAATATGGAGGTACTAATTTTTCTTTGAGATACTTATTTTATTTCCTTGGTTTATATATACCCAGAAGTGGGATTGCTGGATTATATGGTAGTTCTATTTCTTAATTTTTTAAACAAATCTCCACAATGACACTACCAATTTACAATCAACAACAGTGTATGGGGTTTGTTTTTCTCCACACTCTTGCCAACTATTATATCTCTATTCTTTTTGATATTAGCCATCCTGATAGATGTGAGGTGATATCTCACCACAGTTTTGCTTGCATTTGACTGATTGGTGATGTTGAATACCTCTTCATATACCTATTGCCACTTGTGTGTTTTCTTTTCTTTTTTATTTCAGAATATTACAGGGGTATAAAATTTTGGGTTATTTGTATTGCTTTTGCACAGTTTGAGTCAATGTTATAAGTGTGTCCATCACCTAGACAGTGTACATTGTACCTGTTAGATGTGAACTTACCCAACTCCTCCTCTGCTCTCTACCTGCTTGATTTCTGTTGAGTTTTACTTCCATATGTGCGTATCAGTGTTGACCAATTAGTTCCAGTTTAATAGTGAGTACATGTGGTGTTTGTTTTTCTATTCTTGCCATATTTCACTTAGAAGAATGGTCTCCAGTTCCATCCAGGTTGTTACAAAAGGTATTAGATTACCAAATTTTTTTTAATGGCTGAGTATTACTCCATGGTATACATATACCACATTTTATTAACCCAGTCATGTGTTGATGGGCACTCGGGTTGATTCCACATCTTTGCAATTGTGAATTGTGCTGCAATATACATTCTAGTGCAAGTGTCTTTTTTATAAAATGATTTTTTTTTCTTTTGTATAGATGTCCAATAGTGGGATTGCTGGATCAAATGGTAGGTTTACTTTTAGTTCTTTGAGGTATCTCCATACTGCTTTCCATAGAGGTTGTACTAGTTTACAGTCCCACCAACAGTGTATGAGTGTTCCTATCTCTCCATATCCATGCCAGCATCTGTTATTTGGGGACTTTTTGATAAAAGCCATTCTCACTGGAGTTCGGTGATATCTGATCGTGGTTTTCATTTGCATTTCCCTGATGATTAAAGATGCTGAGCATTTTTTCATATGTTTATTGATCTTTCTTCTTTTGAAAAATTTCTGTTCATATCTTTTGCCTACTTTTTAATGGAGTTGTTTGATTTTTTTCTTGCTGTTTTGCTTGAGTTCTTTATAGATTCTGGTTATTATCCCTTTATCGAATATATAGCATGCAAATATTTGCTCCCATTCTATAGATTGTCTGTCCACTCTATTGATTATTTCTTTAGCTGTACAGAAGTTTTTTAACTTTATCCGGTCCTATTTATTTATTTTTGTTGTTGCTGTGATTGTTTTTGGGGTCTTCTTCATAAATTCTTTGCCTGGGCTGATATCTATAAGTTTTTTCCAACATTTTCTTACAGAATTCTTATGGTTTCATGCCTTAGGTTTAAGTCTGTTACCCATCATGAATTAATTTTTGTGAATGGTAAGAGGTGTGGATCCTGTTTAAGTCTTCTATTCATGGCTATCCAATTTTCCCAGAACCATTTATTGAATAGGGATTCTTTTCCCCAGTGTATGCTTTTGTCTGCTTTGTCAAAGATCAGATGGCAATATGAGGATGGTTTTATATCTGGGTTCTGTATTCTGATCCATCAGTTTATGTCTCTGTTCTTATGCCATTACCATGATATTTTGGTTACTATTGCCTTTTAGTATAGCTTGAAGTATGGTAAATTGATGTTTCCCAATTTTTTCCTTTTGCTTAAGGTTGCTTTAACTATGCAAGGTCTTTGCTGGTTCCATACGAAGCATAGAATTATTTTTTTTCTAGATTTGTGAAAAATGACATTGGTATTTTAATGTGGATTGCACTAAATCTGTAAATCACTTAGAATAGTATAGACATTTTAACAATGTCAATTCTGCTAATCTATGAGCATGATATGTTTTATATTATAGACATTTTAACAATGGCAATCCTGCCAATCCATGAGCATGATAGGTTTTTCCATTTGTTTATATCCTCTGTGATTTCCTTCGTCAGTGTTTCTTAGTTCTCCCTGTAGAGGTCTTTCAACCTCTTGGTTAAATATATTACTAGGTATTTTATTTTCTTTATTGCTATTGTAAAAGGTATTGAGTCTCTGATTTGATTCTTAGCTTGACTGTTGTTGGTGTAAAAGAATGCTACTGATTTGTATACATTGATTTTATAACCTGACACTTTCCTGCTTTTATTTATCAGTTCCAGGAGTCTCTTGGCAGAATGTTTGGGGTTTTATAAATATAAGATCAGATCATCAGCAAAGAGTGACAGTGTGACCTCTTCTTTCCCCATTTGGATACCTTTGATTTCCTTCTCGTGCCTGATTGCTCTGGCTAGGATTTCCAGTACTATGCTGAGTAGAAGTGGTGACAGTGGGCAACCTTGTCTGATTCCAGTTCTAAGAGGGAATGCTCTCAATTTTTCCCCATTCAGTATGATGTTGGCTGTGGGTTTGTCCTATATGGCTTTTGTAATATTGAGGTATGTTCCATCTGTGCCTATTTTTTTAAGAGTTCTTATCAGAAAGGGGTGCTGGATTTTGTCAAATACTTTTTTTGCATCTACTGAGAGGATCATGTGGTCTTTATTTTTGTTTCTATTTATGTGGTAAATCACATTTATAGATTTGCATATATTGAACCATCCTTGGATCTCTGGGATGAAGCCCACGTGGTCATGGTTATTTTTTTTATATGCAGCTGAATTCGGTTTGCTAGGATTTTATTGAGAATTTTTGCATCTATATTCATAAGGGATATTGGTCTGTATTTCCTTTTTTGTTGTGTCCTTTCTTGGCTTTGGTAACAAGGTGATATTGGCTTCATAGAACGAGTTGGGGAGGATTCCTTTCTTCTTAATGTTATGGAAAAATTTCTGCAGCATAGGTACCAGTTCTTCTTTGTAGAAGAAATTCAGGTGTGAAACCATTTGGTCCAGAACTTTTTTGATGGAAGGTTTTTGTATTGCTGCTTCAATTTCATTACTTGATATTGGTTTGTTCAGGAGTTCTAGTTCCTCTTGATTGAGCCTAGGGAAGTTGCATGTTTCCACAAATTTGTCCATTTCTTCAATGTTTTCGAGTTTATATGCATAGAGATTTTTGTAGTGTTCAGAGATGATATTTTGTATTTCCATGATATCAGTTGTAATATCTCCTTTTTTCATTTCTGATTGAGCTTATTAGAGTCCTTTCTTT
Source organism: Lepilemur septentrionalis (assembly GCA_963573855.1). Lineage (NCBI taxonomy): Eukaryota > Metazoa > Chordata > Mammalia > Primates > Lepilemuridae > Lepilemur > Lepilemur septentrionalis. The sequence continues at coordinate 40,705 of CAUYMX010021726.1, forward strand.
TCTGCTTCTGGTTAATCTAGTGAGAGGCCTGTCAATTTTGTTTATCTTTTCAAAGAACCAACTCTTCTTCCTGTTAAAAGGTATGCAAATTGACCTCCCTGTCAGTAGATGGAGCTTGCTAGAAGGAACAAGCTGCAGTGGTGTTTTTGGGTCCTGTGATAAGCTCTAGTCCCTCAGGAGGAGCACTCAAATGGTGGGTGGGGGTCCTGGAACTTCCAGCTGAGTCCTTATTCTCCCCCACAACAGAGGCAGGTAGGGGATTAAGGCTGGGCAGAGTTGGGTTGGGTGAGCCTGCCCTGAAGCTCCACAAATGCTGGCAAGGGATGTGTAGGGATCAAAGGTCTGCTCCCAGCCTCTGGGCAAAACTACCAGGCAGTGGCTAAGTGGCCTCATTCAACCAGAGAAGTCTGCATGTGGAGGCAAGGCCTGAGACCATGATCTGGCAGTTTGGAGCAGGCATCACTCCTTCCCACCCTTCCCTATTCCATGGTTTCTCCTGGGCCTCTGCCAGCAGACAGGACCTCAAGCCAGCCGAGCTCCCCGACCACTGTGTTGCAAGCCAGGAGATTCCCTGCCCAGGATCCCAGCTCAGCTCTCCTATGGGAGGAGGAGTTCCTCACAAGCGTGCCACAGCTAGGACCCACACTGCATCTCCCCCATGATCTGCCCCTGTGGGCACCCACACCTCCCAAGAATAATTGGCAAATATTCACCCACCGCCCGACCCCTGGGCAATGTGATCAAGACCTGGGGTTATGGGATCTGGTCTGCAGGCCTGTCCCCTAGACCCTAGGGATCAAGCCCTGACCATGCCAGGGAGAAACACACTGGTCTCAAGTTGCCCATGGGGTACCCAAGCAGTTTCCATGTCCCTCCACCTCGGGGCATGCCCCGCTCTGATGGGGTCACCAGGCAAGCAGCACCAGGGAGGGCTGGTGGGCAGGGAGCTCATAGTCTGAACACCCCTCAGTCCCATGCAGTACCCCAAAAGGAAAAGTCTGAGGCCCCTCTCTGTGGAAGCCTCCATGTGGTGGCTCGATTGTCTCTCTCAGCAGCCATGGGTGGGGGAAGGGTAGGGGAGAAAAAGAGAAAAAGAGCCTAGGTGGAGGAAAGTCCGCGCACTGGTCATGTCCGTCCCTCCCTCCAGGAGGCAGTCTGCCCAGAATGACCAGGCTGTGGAGTCACATAGATCACCTGGGACCCAATGGACCCCTGTGGCTCCTTTAGTCTGAGCCAGAGTTGGGAAATGTCTGTTTGGGAATGAGCAAAACGAAACCTGTGGAGTTGAAGTGCACAGTGGGTGGAGAAGCAATATGGTGTCAGCCATCCAGGCTCGGGTCTGTGGGGCAGGAAGCACCCTGGGGGCGCTGGGAGCCTGGTGCCCTGTCCATAAGAAGCTCCCAGCTCACTGGCAGCAGCAGTCTCTGGACTTGTGTGGGCAGAAGATCTCTCCAGCAGCTCAGGAACCCAGCGACTGTCAGACATGGGAGGGAGGGAGAGACAAACTACTCCATCTACCCTTCTCACTGGTCTGCAAGCCTCTCAGAGGTTGATCTCTGCTGATATCTTTCTCCTTCCAGTTCTGCTCTGCAACTTCTTACCCTGAGTTTTGTTTTTTAAATAAAAAGTTAAAAAGTAATAAGGTGGACTAAATACAGTGACTCTTTGGGGAGCCAAGTGCAAGTTCCCTATAATTTACTATGTGCATTCACCCGTTACATGAGAACACCATAAGGGTGGGGTGGTGGCCAGAGGCAGTAAAAGGAGTCTCCCCCCCCACCACCTTCCCACTCTTGGTTTCTGATGTGAGTTGTTGCTGACAGGTGGCATTTGAAGACGAAAACATATCCTACCCTAACCAATAACTTAAGAGGGTCACAGTCCTCACTCTCGGTTAGTCAACGTACAAGTGCTGTCATACAGGCTTGCATTTGGGTTTATTCTCCTGTTATTTTATTCCACAATTATATTTAAGTGGTTAATCTAAGTCATAAAAAATTATTTCCATGTACATAAGAAAATGACCGAAAGGATGCCCACTAAACTGGCAGGGGAGGGGGTGGAGAGAAGTAAAGGAGAGATTTCTACTTTTTACTTTATGCATTTACATGTATCTGTATTGCTTTTATTTACTTCAATATTCATCATGAACATGTACCAGTTTTATAATTTTAAAAACACCACTCAAGTGAGATGAAATTACACGATCTCTGTAATTTTCTTTAAAATATTTCAGCCAAAAGGAAAAAGGAAAAATTAAGTGTGGCAAAAATCTTCATAATTATCCAACTGGGGTGATGGGTATATGGCACTATTGTACTCTCTACTTTAGTGTATGTTTTAATTTTGTATAATAAATACTTTTTAAAAGATCATTGTAAAAAAATTGTATGTTTAAGATCTGGAGAATGAGGGAGAAGATAAAAGTAGAATTCATCCTACAAAACTAAATCAACAATAATTTGTTGAAAACTAAATCAACAACAATCTACTTTTGAAAAGCATAAGTGTATTGGAAAATGCTTACTGTATACCAAGTAAATTACAGACAGACTTTTTGTAAAGGTCCTAAAATAGTAAATATTTTAGACTTTCTAGTGCTACCCTCTCTGCCACAACTACTGAATTCTACCACTGTGACACAGAAACAGCCCCAGAAAATACAGAAATGAATACACATGACTGTGTTCCAATAAAACTTTATTTATGGACACTGAAATTTGAATTTTATATCATTTTTACATGTCACAAATGTTATTCTTTTGATTTGTTTCCAACCATTTAAAAATATAAAACCATCCTTGGCTCAAGAGTAATACAGGCCTACAGGCCATACTGTGCCAAACTCTGCTCTATACTGTGTGGAAACCCCTACTTTATTATATATACAATGCAAACGTGTGTATTTAACTTCTCTCTATCAAAAAACTCCTAGGAGGAGTTAAACCACGATGTGAATAGTGATTCTCTCCAGGTAGTGGGGTTATAAGTGATTTTTATTTTCTTCATTATATTTTTCAGCATTGTCCAAATGTTTTACAATAAAGATATATTCTGATAAACAATGTTGTTAAAAGAAGAATTTCACTATCCTCGAAAAGAGACAGGAAGATAAAACACGGAGATTAGGATACTGCCCATCTGTCCTGAATGTCTTCTGGAGTCCAGATTGGATTAAATAACTTCTGAGGATTTCCTTCCTGTTTTGTGATTCTGCCTTCTCACACAATCAAATGCCTGTAACATAATTCCGTTCAATTTGGAAAGCAAGCCTCTCTCTCTTCACTCTGAAAGTAAATTTCCGAAATTAAGTCCTGGGACCCCCCCAGCCCCCAGCCTCCCCATCTGGGCAAATGTGATTAGCAATCCAGTCTGGTGGGCAGGGAACCAGACAGCCTCCCTCCTCCCAAACCAGCCTTGAAATGCAAAACACAGTAGTATTTAAACACCCTCCTCCCCGCCACACACACACACACACACACACACACACACACACACAAATCCCAAGGAAGAAGGAAGGCCACAAGGGGGCAGAGAATCTGCAACCCAAAGAAAAAGCAGGTTTGGCTCCAGATAAAACATACGCTTTTGTAAATTGCCCAATTATCTAAATCCCTTTGAGAAATCAAATTAAGAATATTATAAAGACTTCATTTTGTTCACATAGATGGTAATTCACAAAATTGAGTGTGCCTTTTTCTTGGAGCCTAGATAACTAGGGTCTTTCAAAAAGACCAAAGCAGATGTGATTTTTGCATTTTTGTTTTTCTCATGGTGCAAGGTAAAGGTTTTGGAAAATTTACACATTTTCCTTCTCAAACAGAGAGGTTTTTTCTAGCTTACAAGCAACCACAGCTTTATAAGAAGTCTATTTAATTTTTTCATACAAAATACAACCAAATCAAATTCAAGAAGGAAAAATCCTGTTTATTACAATTTCCTCATAAAAGATCTAAGAATCAAATGGAAAATATATGAGATGCAGACAAAGGCATCACTACGAAATCAGTTTAACCACGTAAGTCATTCTAATAAAGTAGCCTAACATCGTTTCCTAAGTAATTCATAAATTTAAAAGTAATATAAAATTTTAACTTTTGCTTTTTCCAAGTAGCAAATAATAAGCAATAACTAATAATAATTGCACCTAACATTCATTCAGCACCGAGTACCAAAGAAAATACTTTTCATGTATTTTTTAATAATCACCATTAACCTAGGTGTAGGTAATATTGTTATTCCATTTTTATAAATGCAAAAACTCAAATGCCTATTTCTCACCTGGACATTCCTGACTTGGGCCCACTGGTGAACACTGCCTGCTCTCTCACAATCTTCCCACAGAAAGAGAGGGAATCTACGCAAGCTTTTCCATGTTAATAAACACAATTTTTCTTCATAAATATGAACAATCTAGGATCCCAAGAACAAACACTCTTGACCTCCCTTCTACTCCATTTTTCTCCTTTCCTTCAAAGAAAAACTCCTTGAAATGTTCTATGCTTTCCGCTTCCAATTTCTCTCCATTTGTTTAAATTTTTTAAACATTTTAATCATAATAAATACACACAATATAAAATGTACCATCTTAATCATCTTTATGTGTACAGTTCAGTGGTGTCAAATATATTCACATTATTACACAGCCAGTCTCCAGTTTTTCATCTTGCAAAAACTAGAGCTCTTATACTCATTAAACGGCAACTCCCCATTCTCTCCTCCCTCATCCCCGGGCAACCAACATTCTACTTTCTGTCTCCTTGAATTTGACTACTCTAGGTAACTCATATGAGCGAAATTATATCGTATTTGTAATTTTGTGACTGGCTTATTTAGCATAATGTCTTCAAGCTTCATCTATACTGTAGCATGTGTCAGAATTTCTTTCCTTTTTAAGGATGAATAATACTCATTGCATTTTTATACTACATTTTGTTTATCCGTTCATCCATCAGTAGACATTTGGGTTGTTTCCACCTTTTGGTTATTGTGAATAATGCTGCCATGAACATGAGTGTACCCCATACTCTCTTGAACCCACCCCCCACTTTTTAGACTATTCTTATGGAGATCCCAAATGTCCTTATATAATTAATACTAAATACATTCAATGTTTCTTAGTGCTCATATTACTTGATCGACAGATTGACATTCTTTGATTCACTTGCTTCACTTTGATTGTAGGACACCATGGTTGTGTAGTTTTTCTCCTACTTTTCTGGCTGTTCTTTCTTGGTCCTTTTTCTGATTCCTTCTCATTTTCTTGATTTCTAAGCTTTAGATAGCTCCTGGGCTTAGTCTTTAGACCTCTTCTCTTCTATGTTTTCTCCCTAAGTAATCTCATCACATCTTAGGGCTTGAAGTACCATTTCTATGCTAACACTCACAATTTTATATCTTTACCCTATATCTCTGCCAAAACCTCAGACACATATATTCGATCACCTACTGGCCATCCCCAGTTGTACAACTGATCACATCAAAAACTTAACATATCTAAAACTGAGCTTTTGATTTTCTCTTTTCACAAGCCGCTCTGCCCATAAACCTTCTCATCTCAGTTCCTGGTAATTCCATCTTTCCAACTGCTCAGGCAAATTTGGAGTTATTCTTAACTCCTCCCTTTCTCTCATACTCCCCATCTAATCCTGAAAATGCTGTTGGTTCCACCTTAAATTTTAAAAATATAGATATAGATAGATATAAGTAAATGTGATCACGTCTCATCATCCCCAATGCCACTGCCATGGTCCAAGTCAACGCATGTCTTGACTGTATTCCTGAAATAACTTCCAAGTTGGCTCTCGAATTCCACATGTGCCTCATTTTGATCTATTCTCAACACAGACGCCAGAATAAGTCTGTTAAAACATAAGATAAAGTGCGTCGTTTCTCTGAACAAAATCCTCCAGTGGCTTCCCAAGTCACCCAGAATAAAAGCCAAAGTCCTTACTACGACCTACAAGGTTCTATGTCATCTGGTCCTCAACACCTTTCTGACTCATCTCCTAGTCTGTTCCCATCACTCACCATTGTAGCCACAGTGGCCTCCTCACTTCTCCTCACACCTGGATGTCAAGAGCCCACCTAAGGGTCTTCACACATACTATTTTCTCCGCCTGTAATGTTCTCCCAAATATCTGCCTCTCTAGATCTTTCATTTGAGATATTTACTCAAAATTCATTTTCTAAGTGAAATCTTCTCTGGCCATCTAGCCAACATTTCAAACAAACAAACAAACCCTAACCCAACGCTTCATACTTTATGTCCAACTTCATTGCTTTATATTTAGAATTTGTCACTAACATATTATATATTTAATATGTTAATATTATTATTTATCTTGTTCATTCTCTCTCTGTCCCATAAACTCCATAAAACTCCGTAAAGGGGATTTTATCTATTTTGTTTGCTTCTGTATACCCAACATCTAAACAAAGTATAGAAAGACTATACACTCAATATTTAGTTGTCAAATGAATAATTAACTAAGTGAAATATGAATAAATAGTCAAAGATCAACAAACACATGCAAAGAAAATCCACCATAGTGAGAGTTTACAGAAGCCATTAAAAAACATATTTAAGAACCCATTGCCCAAAAGACCTCAGATATTAGAGTTATCAGAAACAAAATACAATTATATAGAAATGTTTCAAATTTAAAAATAGAGTATTTATTTAAAAACAGGCAAAAAATACTATCAAAATGTCCAAGCAGATTCATAAAAGAATCAAATTAAATTTTTAGTAAATAAAAATATAATTCTTGAAATTTTAAAACTCTCTTGTTGGGTTAAACAGAAACTAGACATAGCTGAAGAGAGTATTAGTGACCAACCTTACACCATATACAAAACTTAAAATGAATCAAAGACCTAACCATAAGTACTAAGACTAAAAAATTCTTAGAAGAAAACATAGGGGAGAAGCTTTATAACATTGGATTTGGCAATGATTTCTTGGATATGATATCAAAAGCACAGGCCATAAAAGAAAAAAAAATAGATAAATTGGACTGCATCAAAATTAAAGACTTCTGGGCATCAAAGGACACAATCCACAAAATAAAAAGGCAGGGGGAAAATATTTGCAAATCATATATCTGATAAGGGGTTAATAATATCCAGAATATATAAAGAACTCCTACAACTCAACAACAACAAAATCAAGCAACCTGTTTTTTAAAATGGGTAAAGGACTTGAATAGACATTTTTCCAAAGAGGATCTACAAATGGCCAATAAACACATGAAAAGATGCTCAACATCACTAATCGTTAGGGAATACAAATTAAAACCAAAATGAGATACCACCTCATGCCCATTAGGATGGTTACTACCAAAAAATCAGAAAAACAAATGTTGACAAGGATGTGGAGAAATTGGAACCTTTGTGTGCTGTTGGTGGGAATGCAAAATGGTTGCAGCCATATGGCAAACAGTATGGCAATTCCTCAAAAATTTGAAAGTAGAATTACTCTATGATCCAGCAATTCAATGTCTAGGTACATAACCAAAAGAATTGAAAGCAGAATCTCAAAGAGACATTTCTACTGTCATTTTTATAGAAATAATATTCACAACAGCCAAAAGGTAGAAGCAACCCAAGTGTCCATCAACGGATGAATGAACAAAATGTGGTATATACTGTACATACAATGGAATATTAATAACCTATAAAAAGGAAAGATTGGGACAATCTCTTGAGCCCAGGAATTCAAAGTTTCAGTGAGTTATGATAGAGCCACTGCACTGCAGCCTGGGTGACAGAGTGAGACCCTGTCTCTAAAAAAATAAATAAAATTAAAACAAAATAAAAATAAATTTTCGAAAAGAAAGTGAAAAAGAAAGAAATTCTGGCATGCTACAACACGAATGAACTTTGAGGACATTACACTAAGTGAAATAAGCAGTCACAAAATAACAAATACAGTATGATTCCACTCATAGGAGGTCCCTAGAGTAGTCAAATTCATTGAAACGTGATAGAATGGTGGTTTCCAGGGGCTGAGGGGAGCGGGAAACAAGCAGTTGTTCTTTAATGAGTAAAAGAGTTTCATTTTGCAGATGAAAAGAGTGCTGGAGATTGGTCGCACAGTATGAATGCACTTAACACTATTTAACTGTACACTTAAAAACAATTAAAGTGGGCTGGGCCCGGTGGCTCACACCTGTAATCCTAGCACTCTGGGAGGCGGAAGCAGGAGGATTGCTCAAGGTCAGGAGTTCGAAACCAGCCTGAGCAAGACCGAGACCCCGTCTCTACTAAAAATAGAAAGAAATTAATTTGGCCAACTAAAAATATACACAAAAAATTAGCCGGGCATGGTGGCGCATGCCTGTAGTCCCAGCTACTTGGGAGGCTGAGGCAGAAGGATTGCTTGAGCCCAGGAGTTTGAGGTTGCTATAAGCTAGGCTGATGCCACGGCACTCTACAGCCCGGGCAACAGAGTGAGACTCTGTCTCAAAAAAAAAAAAAAAAAAAAAAAAGAATAGAAGTAGCCAGGTGCAGTGGTGGGCCCTCGCAGCCCCAGCAACTTGGGAAGCTGAGTGGGGAGGATTGCTTAAACCCAGGAGTTACAGGCCAGCCTAGGAAACAGTAGGTAGACCCCAACTCCCCTCCTCTTCACCCCAAAAAGAAAAGAAGAGGCTGGGCATGGTGGCTCACACCTGTAATCCTAGCACCTTGGGAGGCCAAGGCAAGAGGATCGTTTGAGGCCAGTATTTCAAAACCAGCCTGGGCAATACTGAGACCCGTCTCTACAAAAAAAAAAAAAAAAAAAAATAGCCAGACATGGTGGTGCCCGCCTGTAGTTTCAGCTACTGTGGAGGTTAAGCTGGGAAGATCACTTGAGCCTAGGAATTTGAATTTACAGTGAGCTATGGTAATGCCACTGCAGTCCAGCCTGAAGGACAGAGAGAGAGCCTGTCTTTAAAAAAAAGAAAGAGAAATTTATTACTCTGAAATAAGCTATCTACAAAAAGCTAAAGTTACCAAAAAACCCCCAAAACTACCCAAAAAACCCCAAAACTACAGCTGACACATTTATTGGTGAAATATTGAATGCATTCCCTTTGAGGTGACAATGCAATTCTGTCGTAGAAAGTATGTGTTTTTTCCAACATACGAGGCTAGAACTATTGGATATTCACATGGCGACAAAAATAACATGAACAACCCTTACTTTACACCATACACAAAGATTATTCAAAATGGCTCATAACTATAAATGTCAAATTAAAATAAACTTTTAGAAGAAAACATAGGAGAATATCTTCATGACTTTGGGGTAAGCAAAAATTTCTTGAAGAGAATACAAAAAGGCAATAACCATAAAAGAATAAAAATATAATTGAGCTTCATTGAAATTAAAAACTTTTGTTTGTTAAAATATAGCAACAGGAGAGTGGACAGGCTAGAGTGCAGTGGCTTGATCATAGCTCACTGTAGCCTCAAACTCCTGGGCTCAAGTGTTTTAGCCTCCTGAGCAGCTGGCACTACAGGCAGGCAACACTACTGCTGGATAATTTTTTAATTTTTAGTAGAGACAGGGTCTTGCTCTTGCCCAGGCTGGCCTCAGCCTCCCAAAGTGTTAGGATTACAAGCGTGAGCCACTGCCTCAAAAAAACTTTTTTAAAGAATGGGCAAGCTGGGCACAGTGGCCCACGCCTGTAATCCTAGCACTTTGGGAGCCTGGGGTGGGAGGATTGTTTGAGGCCAGGAGTTGTTCAAGACCAATTTGGGCAAGAGTGAGACCCCCACCTCTATAAAAAATAGGAAAATTAGCCAGGTGCGGTGGTGCGCGCCTATAATCCTAGCTACTCAGAGGCTGAGGTAGGAGAATTGCCTGAGCCCAGGCATTCAAGGCTACAGTGAGCTGTGATGATTACCACTACACTCCAGCCCCAGGGATGGGGGGGAGACGGGGGGAGGGCAGGAGGGCAAAAGGCCTGAACAAGTACCATACAAAAGAGAATACCCAAATGGCCGTTGTGCATATGTACCCATATGGAAACATGGCCAACATAATTAATTATCAGGCAAATGCACAAAAACCACAAGATACTGTTATACATCCACCCAGAAAGTCTAAAATTTAAAAGACTGAAAATACTGAGTGTTGGGAAGAACGTGGAGCCATTAGAACTCTCATACAATTGCTGGTGGAAGTATAACTTTGGAAAACTGTTTGGCAGTATCTATTAAAGCTAAACATACTCTTACTGTGTGACTCAGCAATTCTTTTTATTTTTTTGCTAGCTTTATTGAGGTATAATTGACAATAGTTGTATATATTTACAGTGTACAACAGTATGTTTTAATATATGTATATTATATATTGTGAAATTAATACCATAATCTAATTATTAATAACACGTCTGTCACCTCACATAGTTATCTTCTTTTTGTGGTGAGAACATTTAAGATCTACTCTCTTAGCAATTTTTGACATTATTAACTATAGTCACCATGCTGTATGACAGCTCTTCAGAACTTTCCTCCTCTCCAAGTGAAACTTTATACCCTTTGACCAACTTCTTCCTTCTCCCTCTCAGCCACTGGTAACTACTACACTCTCTGTTGCTGTGAATTTAGCTTTTTCAGATTCCATATATAAGTGAGATCATGCAGTATTTGTCTTTCTGTGCCTGATTTATTTCCCTTAGCATAACGTTCTCCAAATTCATCTGTCTTGTTGCCTATGACAGGATTTCCTTCCTTTTTTAAGGCTAGATAGTATACCATAGCATATATACACCACATTTTCTGTACCATTCGTCCATTGATGAATACATAGGTTGATTCCCTATCTTGGCTATTGTGAATAATGCTGTAATAAACATGGGCATGCAGATATATTTTTGATATACTAATTTCATTTCCTTTGGATATATACCCAGAAGTGGGATTGCTGGATCATATGGTATTTCTATTTTTAATTTTTTTGAGGAACCTCCATACTGTTTTCCATAATGGTTGTGCTAATTTACATTCCTACCAACAATGTACAAGAGTTGCCTTTTCTCCACATCCTTGCCAACATTTTTAAACTTTTATCTTTTTGATAATAGCCATTCTAACTGGGGTAAGATGATATCTGATTGTGGTTTTAATTTGCATTTCCCTTTTGATCAATGATGTTGAACATTTTTTCATATACCTGTTGGCCTTGTACGTCTTCTTTGGCTCAGCAATTCAACTTCAGGTGTATGGCCAAGAGAAATGAGTATATATATATATATATATATATATATATATATATCTCCAATGAAAGCCATATACAAGTATGTTCATAGCAGCTTTATTCATTACAGCAAAAAACAGGAATCAATTCAAATGTCCATCAGCAGGAGAATGGATAACTATTTTGTAGTCATATGATGGAATATAACATAATAATAAAATATAATAAACTGCTGATACATACAACTGCATGGATGAATCCCATGGATACTTTTTTGAGCAAAGGAAGACATCATAAAACTGTTTGATTTCACTGATATTAAATTCAAGAACAGTCAAAATGAATTGATGTTGTTAGAAGTTATAAGAGCGATGATACTTGAGTGAGTAGGTGAAATGGCAAGACAGAACTTTCTGAAGTGATAGAAATGTTTCATATATCTGGATGATGCTTACTCGGATATATACATATGTAAAAAGTCACCGAGCTATACACTTCAGATTTGTATATTTTCCTATCTCGTTATATCTACTTAGACATAATTTTAAAACATTTTTGAAGCTGATTTAATAATAAAAATGAAAAAAAATTTAAATTGACCACATTTTCCAATCAGAAAGATTAAATAGACATTTAGACAGTCTCTTGTATATTGTCAAGGATAGTATAAAATGGTACAAATGTTTGAAGGACAATCGAGAAATATATATCAAAACTTTACTATATATACTCTCTGACTCGGTAGTTTAACTTTCAGCAATTTACCCTAACAAAATATTCATATAAATACTCAAAGATATATATGAAAAGATAGTAGTGGAATCATTTATTAAAGAAAAAGGTTGGGAAAAAAAGACATGTTCATCAATAAGAAAATAAGTAAGTAAAATAATATCCATGAAATATCTTTTAGTCACTAAAAAGCTTGAGGTACATCTATATGTTTTGACATACTTAAAATGAGACTATGAACTAGACGAACAAAGATGGGAAGGCTCAGGCTTCCAGCCTCCACATCCAGTCACTTAGCCACCTTTTGTCTCAGTTTCTTTATTTGTACAGTGGAGTTAATGATATTGTTCTTCTTCATCCACCTCACAAATGAGGATCAAATTTAAGAAGCCCTTTGAAACATAGTGTTACAGAAGTGCAAAGTAGTATGCCTGAAATAACATTCTATCTTTTAACCAAAACTTTATTTCTCTTCAATTACCACTCAGTCCATATTTCCTTTCCCTATCCTTGACTTGGACTAGTGTTTCTCAAAATGTAGGCAGCAGATCACCTATGGGCACCAGATCAAAATGAATGTGGAAACATTGTTAAAACTACTGAGCCCATTCTCAACCTACCAAAGTTGGCCCTGTTTTGCATGGAAATAGCCCTTAAGGCAATCTTTCCTCTTTCATTGAGAGGAATCTGGGCTGAATCCTGTTCATGGTAGCAGGTCTTCATGTTTGGCTTTGATCTGTCTTGGCTTATGGTTTGTCCTCTATGCAGGAGTCAAATGGGCTGGTAAAATAGTATGAACGGTACCCTCATTTACTCAACCCCAATAGGAGCCAGGGAACATTTGATGCAAAGAACAATGTAATTGCCACTTAATAGACAAACATGAACCCAGTTTAGCTTTAAGGATTGTAGCTGTTGGAAAACACCGTCTCCTGGGCAGCTGCTTTGGCTACTGTCCCCAATTAACTTAGCAGAGTCTCAAAAATAGAAGGCAGCCTCTGTTCTGTTATATAATAAACAGTTCTTTATTTGAAATGACAATATTTACTTTTCCTATAGTGAACTCCAGCAGCCTACTAGGCAGTGGGCAAACAGTAGAAATGCCTAAAATGGAAACTTGAGAAAGCAGTTTAGCTAGTACAGTTTACTCTAACTTTCTACTTGACCAACAAGTAATTAAAAGATTCCCTCCACCTTACTCTCACATTTTATCTAGTTTGTACAGGATCATGGATTCCATGTAACTTTGCTACCACCATGCATATCTTTCTTGTTTTGATGTGTCCTGAAACATGCAAGACAGTTGTAAGGTAGTGAGTTCTCCAATACTCAAGTGTTTAAGCAGAGTGGCAACGTGTCCCATCAAGAATGTTTTCTGAGCGATTCTACAAGACTGGCATGTTCTACTAATGACCTCTTAGCCTCTTCCAACAGCAAAGAGTCTGGTGTTAATGTTTCCATTATCTTATTTTCAAGTGATCTTTAAAGGGAGCAAAATAATAAATTATGATTATTAACTTTTTCCAGTATTTAATCTTTTATAAATGAGAAACAGTGATTTATGTGTTCTTTATTGTAAAAACTCTTTATATAACTTTTCAAGCAACAAATGACCACTATTTGCAGTGTAGACAACCACTTTTAACTTCCTCATGGACCCTACTTCCCACTCCTTTTATCATATTGTGGAAACTTTCCTGAGCCATCTCCATTTTTGGCAAATCTTGAAGGTGGGGGGAATCCAGCTGAGTTTCACTACTCTGCAGGGGTCATGCGCCATGAAGAGATGTTTACAAACCTTTGGACTTTTAAGCTAGCATTTAGGAGGCAATGCTGGCTACTCTGTGCTGTTTTTTGGACAGTGAGATTTGCTTAATTTTTGCAAGTGGTACTTGGATTCTCTTCAGAGATTTGTCTTTCTTGTCGCTCCTGGTCTGGTATCATTTCCCACTAACTCATTCAAGAGCAATCACTTAAAAAGGACAAATGATTTCATATCTAATTACTAGCTAGAAACGTTTTAATTTCTAAAAAATTCATCAGAAATCTAAAGAGTCTCTTCCCTAGCAAAAACATAATTTGAAAGTCCTCTTCAAAATGGTACAAAGGAAGGTAAATTCTGATTAGGCAAAAATTTGGAGTTTAAACTTTATTCCTGGTAGAGCTTTCCTTTTGTTATGCTTCTACCTTAGACAGAGGGGATGTTTATTCTCAAAGTATAGCCTACCAACCACCTGCATCAAAATGACCTGTGTTGCTTGTTAAAATGCAGATTCCAGTGTCTTTAAACCTAGGGAATCAGAAATTCTAGGGGTAGGGTCCAGTAAACTGCATTTTTAGTAGTGTCTCAGGTCATTTGCATGCCCACTAAAGTTTGTGAAGCACTGCTGTAAAGATCAACCAAATCCTCAGAATTTCTAAATATTTCTTCTCCTCAATACGCCAAAGAAAGAATTTTAAGAATTGAAAATCTTATCATAGAGTATGGATTCTATTGTAACCCTGTTTATGAACACTTAATAGCTTCTCCATGGGACAGTTAAGCTGTAGTAATTACCTCATGATTTTGTAATCTGTATGTCTCCTCCCACATGACATTTGTACCAACTAAGACTATGGCTTATTTCCAGACAGGATGGAAGAACTACCAGATCTAGGTGGGCTGATACCAATTCATGCTGCATTTTTTTTCTTGGTCATTTAAAGACATTTATAAAATTTCTCACAAATCTTGACCCTGAGCTATAGAGTCTAACTTAAGAAGAAAAAATATTTTACAAGGACTCGCTAAATCCAGGTCACTTTAATCATGGACCTCTTTACAGAAAATTGCTTTTTAGATAAATTGGGAAGGATCTGGAATTTGTAGCTCTTATCCCTAAACTGCCTCTGAATTATATTACCATGAGCAAATTATACAACCTCTCTGCCATGTTTTTGTAATAGAGATAATTACCCTTTGTAATAAGGACAATACAAAGTTTAGAGAAGATGGATAAGATCAGCTTATAAAATGTTAAAGGTTCTTGAGTAAGGGATGCTATAAGAAGTGAAAATTATTAGTATTCTTTTTAAAGGCCTTTAATGAGTTATCAACCTGTCATTGATGAATCTGCCTCTTGAAATATTTCACTTCTTGTTTTTTCAGGCTTACTGGAGTGACACAATCTGCTCTTAAATTTTCCTGGAGTATTTTGGGAACTTTAAAATTTAGTCGAAAATGAGAAAAGCTACACTACCTCCCTCTCAAACACACATTCATACTCTTGCACGGGTGTGCCCACACACATACACACACACAGGCACACACTCCCTAAGACTACAGTTTGTATCTTTATCTTCACTTTCTATTGACTAGATTGATTGAACTTATTAAACCATTTGGGTCATCAAAGACTCAAGTGCTTTTGGTTAGCTAAAGTATCATAAAGTCCACTAGCTCATTAGCAGTAAGCCCTAATGTAGGAAAGTGATTAGAAATAAATTATTTATGTAATGTCATTCTTGGTTGTGAAATCATCCTGCCCATCTATAGTTTCATTTGCTATTATGTAGAAACTGTTCTTTTAAAATTCTGCTCAGTCAAAATTAAGGATTTTTGGGAATCTGACTAGGCACAAAGCAAAATCAACACCTATTTGCATATTATGATAATTAAATTCTTTAGTAATGAGGAACCCCTAGTTGTCTCAAAAGGATGTTTGAAGATTGTTCCAATGTTTTCAATTTGTGGAGTGGGAGAAGGAATTTTAAAATATCACTGAGTCTACTTGTTTGAAGTTAATTACCATACATTGTTGTCTTATTTTTAAAGTTTACTTTATAAGTACAAAATATGTAACTTTATGTAAATGAAAAAAACTGAAAAAGAACCAGAATCTGGTATATAAGCAGAAAAAATAGGTTGACAAATACAAAGAAAAATAAATGAGGAATAAATGTAATGGTGTGCTGAGGCTGCTCCTCTTGGACTACAGAGGAAAAAAAGTTTCTGAAACTGAGTAAATAACAAATCACTATTGAGAAATTCCTTGCACAGTTATATCAAAGAAAAGTATTTATATCCATCTTTACAGTGACTGCAAAGAGATCTGGGGATAGTTGCTTTCATTTGGCTGACTTCACTTCTTGAACAAATTTGAGGATTAAACATTCACAAATGTGCCTAATATTTTCTGAACAAGGAAGTGAGATGTTAGCACTTTTTTCCCAACACTCTATCTACCATTATAGCATGTGTTGGCTAGCCTTAACTTTAGGCCATATAGAAAAAGCAGTATATTCTGATTTGAGAGTTTCTCTCACATGATTAAAAGAAAAAAGTGAAATTTCAGTCACTGGCATGAAAATCTTTTGTAGTAACCAGGAAGTTTTCAGAAGCTAGAGTTTTAACATAATATGGAAGGTCTAATGTTTTGAAGGTTCAGTAAATTATGTAGTGTACAAGAGTGAAGTCTAAATTACCCACTCAGAAGGGTAACCTTATAGCCCACATGTCTGGATCCATGTATGTAGATGGACAGATATACTTCATTTCTCCTGGGAAGTTGAGCTCTAAAAAGCTATCACTCAGAATAGTTTTATGCTTGCACGAAAAGAAAAGGAAAGGTGACAGAGCTGCTATAAAAATGAAAGGCCTTTTGGAGTATTTAAAGCTGAAAACATTAAATGAAGAAACAAAAATCAGCTTAAACCTGCAAATTTAAAAAAAGAAAACAAAAACCAAACAAACAAAAAAACCTTGTGGAGAGGGTTTGAAGCATATGGACACCCACCCAGTTAGCAATAAGGGCAATGGGAGCCCCAGACTTTAGCTTATTAAAGATGACCTTTCCCCTCTCTAAAATTTCAAAGCTGACGTTTCAAGTGCTGAGCAGACTGTGTGCCATATGTAACATGACCTCAGCTCCACTCTGCCTGAGCACTGATGGCATCACTAATGAGAGGTGAAAGGTCCTTTTCTTGCAGCTTTTTCAGAAATCCACCAATTCTTGCCTGTGAAGTAAGGCTCCTCCCTCCCCTTCCCTATTTTCAAGAGAATTGAATTTAATACACAGCCTCAAAACACTTTTATTGCAGGTCGATTTGCTTATAGCCATAGCCAAATGGCAGGATGTACAATTACATGAAGAAGAAAATATTTATTTTGACTCAGAAGGCAAAGGGATTAAG
Organism: Lepilemur septentrionalis; assembly: GCA_963573855.1. Lineage (NCBI taxonomy): Eukaryota > Metazoa > Chordata > Mammalia > Primates > Lepilemuridae > Lepilemur > Lepilemur septentrionalis. Next base: position 57,797 of record CAUYMX010021726.1, read on the forward strand.
ACAACATTGTATTAACCTTGCCTTTCATCTGTTTTAAAGGGAAATTCTCCGGAGGCGTCCATTGAAGTTCTATTTTTTAATAAAGAGTATCAAAGACTTTTAGGAGACCAGGTGTGTGTTTAACTGACGGGAGGAGAGAAAGAGAAGAAGCTATATGAGGAAAATGCAGCTTTCACAAAGCTGTTTCAGAGACTGCAGAAAGATGTATGTGCTGGAATCTGTTACAGGCATTCTTAACAGCCAGCCCCCGCACCCCCCTTTCCTTCTGCAGTTTGGAAACAAAATAGCTTTTTTCTAAGCAGGTTGTTATCATATTCATGGCATGGTCAATTTCCGTTTGCCAAGAAAATATTTAGGCTGATCAAAGAAATTAGAAAATCGGATGAATAGAAACAGACGTTCCCACAAGAGGAGCATTTCTCAATGTGAAGAGGCTGGGGGACTGCAGCCCACCCAGTTACTCCCAGAAAACAGCTCTTCTGCTAAAGGCGGAACTACAAGGCCACCTGCATTCTGCCAGAGGGGCCACAGAAGAGTCACTACTTCCCAGGAAATTCAAACAGAGACTGTAGTTTGAGGCGTTCTGGCGGCGGATGTGTAAGTTGATGATCTAGTATCTATGTACAAACCAGGAGGGCCTTTACCGTCCATTAATCCAGAGGGACCTTTCAAGACAGAAGATAAGTGAGTCTGGGATCCTTTTGTTTTGCTTTGCCTGGTTTATTACGTTTATGCAAAGGCAAGAACACATTATCCTTGGCAGATGACAGAGAAGTATATACTTTTGGAATGGAGGGACAGCTATTTCTCCCGAATTAATATACATTCAACTTTTGGCTTTGTGGATTTGGGTGGAGAATGGTTGATAGTGTTGTCTCTGGGACTTTACTAGTCTCTGCATGTGCTCCCCAGCCAATAGGTGACGGTAAATAAAAGCGTCTTCCATCTCTTGTTCCTGGGCAATGTGCGGCCAAACTAAGGCAGGCCACTTGCTGTGGCGCTTCGACGTGAAGCATTGGTTGGCGTCGCGGTTTCCAGCCTCAGGTCACAGGAAACCGAAAAGCAGTCTCCGCTTGATGAAAGAGGATCCAAATTTCCCCGCTTGCCTCGGGCAATTTGGGGCACCTCACTCGCCGTCGCCGTTCTTATCCCAACGCCTCCAGTTTTTGAAAGGAAAAGGCGAGGGAGGGATAGCCCTGAAAGAAGGCAACTGGAGGAGAGCTAACGAGGCCAAAGAAGACTCCCTTCCCGCGAGTCCCGTCCGGGGCTGCGTGGGGCTGGAGAGGCCCAGGTGGGCCGAGCGGTCCCTGGGCTTTGAGTCCAGAAACCGCTCTGCTACCCCGGCCCTCCCTGCTGCGCGTTCTCCACCCCGCGGGCTCGGCCGGGCTGATTTTCTTTTCTTTTTCGTTTGTTTTTTTTTTGTTTCGGTTCCTGCCAGCCAAGCGAGAATTGCTTTGCCAGGAAGACAGCGCCCTCTCTCTCCAGCCGCGCCCGCCGCGGGCCTGCGCCCACTCCCCGCTCCGCTGACCTCCCCGCGCCTCCTTCTGGTCCCCGCCCTCCCCGGCCCTATCCCTCCTTCCTTACGCCCCGACGCCTGTGGGCCCCACAAACCTCCCGGGCAATAACCCGAGAGAGCAGCAGGGGCCGAAGCCCGCTCTCATCCTGGCCCTCCGGCGCACCCGGCGAGATCGCGCGACCTCTGGCTGCACGACTGGGCGGAGTCGTCGCCGGCGCAGACCCGGCGCCCGAGAGCTCTCGCGCGGCCCCGGGAGGGAGTTTCTGGCGCAGGCGGCGGGGCCGGGGTGAGGCTCAGCTCCCCAAGACTGGGCGCTGCGGGCCAGCGGGTGGGGTCGCGAGCACGCCACGCGGCGAACCCTCCCCGGCGCCAGCTCGCGGATACTTGGTCGCGCGCGCGCACCTGGCACAGAGGTTTATCCAGGGTCCCCGGACAGGCCTGCGAAACGTGGAACCAGGCCTGCACGCGGGGTAACGGGTGGGAGTGGTGGGTGAACTTGAGCAGAACTAAGGGAAGATCGTACGGCCTTCTCCCAAGTCCTAAAAGTGTCCCTCGTGGTCCGCCCGCTTCCTGGCAGCCTCACCCTGCTGGCTTCCCGGAGAGCTTTGCAGCGACGTAGGAAACCTTGTTGCGAAGTCCAAGCCCGGGCGAGTGGGCGAGCCGCGCGGAGGGGCATGGGTGAGTGGGCACCTTCACAGCACCCTCTACACAGAATTTCTTTCCCCCTTGCTCAGAGCACTGGTAGTTTTGACAAATGCCGCGAGGCCCGTTTGGGAACAGAGGTGGTCGAACTTCTGTTGAAATGGGAATCCTTAGAACCCAAACAATGTACTCGTATGGGAACGCAAAAAACATTTCCCACGGCGTGGACATGCAGCGGCAGAGGTACAGGGCCGAAGTGCTCCCATCCCCCGGAACTCCTACCCGCTCCCCCGAGACACGGGGGAGTTCGCTTCTAGCTGACCCCGTGGCAGAACGCAGGCGGCTCCCAGAAATGCACTAATTGAGTCACAAACCACTGGCTGCCCCTCACAAAGCGATCTATCTCGGCAGCTCAGCGCCCAATTTGTCCGCAGCACTTTCTTCCGCAATTCAGAAGCATTATCTTGTTTTAAAAAGTATCGCGGCAGAGACGTGGCAATTATCCTGAGCTCGGGTTACACTAAATGGCTTAGGCTGAGAAATGGAAGAATACAAATGCCTCGAACGTGCTGATCTCGCTGCCGATCCTGGACCGGGGGTAGAGGAGGCAAGCGAGAGCTTTCGTCCGGGAGAGGGAGGTAGGCACAAGTTCCCACTCCTGGTCCTCTTTCTGGTGCCAACAGCGAGAAAGAAGTGTTGGGCCTTTGTCTCTAGAGGCTAGGGATTCCCAGCGACCGACTCTCAAATGTCAGGGGAGAAGAGGTCATATCTCGACATGACCAGGCCATGCTTCTGTCTCAGAGCCCGGTTTTGGGTCAGGGACAGGTTGGGGAGCTTCAGGCACTGCTGGGTTGAGGAACGGGAGAAAGATCAAGGGTCAGTGGAGGAGATGGGGGTGAGAGGGGAGATTGCAGTCTCTCTTCTGGACACCAACACTAAAATTGGGGAGGAGGAAGGCACTGGGAGCAAACAACCAGGAGGAACGAAGAGCTGGCTCTGAGGAATGGGAAGAGGCGTGCACTCTTGAGCAAGGAGCAGGCCTGGCCCAGGAGCCTGGGTGGACGCTGCAGGGTGGGAACCCGCGAGAACTGTGGAGAGTCCCGGAGACCACTAGGCCTTTCCACATCAGGAAAAAAAAAATCTTCTCTAAGAACCCAGCTGAGTTTGGGCCTGGAAAATAGGGGGAAAAGAAGTAGCGAGAGGCATTCGGGTGCCGGCGCCCTGCGTGCTGACGTCTGCTTGCCCTAGCCGCCCAGCCCGCTGTGGCCGCGTGTCTTTCTCCTTCTGCTCAAACCAGCCCCCACATCTTGAAGTAATCAGCAGCCGAGAAGGGACTTGTCCCCCTGGCATCTCAGGTTAAAGAAGGAGGTCCAGGAAAATGTGGTAGAGCCATTACAAGAAACCCGAGCCGCAGTCATCAGGGACTCCAATTGCCATCGCATTAGGATTGATTAGAGACCAGCAGTACCGTAATGACCCGGAAAGAGGGGCAGCCGGGGATTATTAATATCAGAATGGGGTGGGGGGGCCGAGAGGAGGGAAAAGCAAAGTGGGGAGGGAGAAGTTTTAAATTACTAGGATTTATATATAAGTGCAGGTTTACCTGAGGAAACCGGATAGTCGGTGAATCACGAAAACAATAAATCTAACTGCATTTCAAATTTCAGGAAGCCTGATTTTTTGGAGAGGGAAGTAAAACCATCGACAAAACCAGTCCAATATCTTAGTTTTTATGAACACGTAGTTTTGTAAATTTATTGTAAGAATCTGAGTGAAGGGATGGGGAGGGGTGCTGGATGTCTGCTTTCCATACCATTGGGCCTTAAAAAAGATTTTGGACTCCAGCTTGGTTTTTCTTGATTTTTCTCTAGTGGGAGTGCATTTTTGAGTCGCTTTGGGTCTTCTGTCCAGGGCTATGGGGCAATGGACTGGACATTTTTGCAGAGTCTGCAGAGGAGTAATAAACCAAATTTTAATTGAAGCAGTGATACCTGGGTAGTGGGTTTTGTTTTTTGTTTTGAGACATGAATGATCAGGATCCCAAAGAGATGTGGAGAAGAGTGGTTTGTCTCCTTCCTTGGACTCCGAGCCAAAACAAATCAGCCCCTGATGGTCTGAGCTGCAATGCAGCTCACTGGATAATTAACTCCATCTTTCCAGTCCACCCTAACTGTTTATTTAGTGTCACCCTGCATTACCGTCACTAGCACTTTCCTCTGAACAGGAGGAGCTGCAGGCTTTCACCTCCCAAAAGGAAATACTTCTTAGCTTAGACAGATGTGGTATTCAGGATCTACATTAGTTGAGAAAAAAAGGTTGATTGGAAATTCAATGGAAGATAAGCACTCTTGGAGAGTTTCATTTTGTAAACTTGCCCTAAGGTGATACTCAAAAGGGGGGGGCAGAATTTCTTAAATTCTTAAGAACTGATTCTTATAACACTCTTGCTCCACTTTCCAGATAGATGGTTGGCATATGATGTCAAATAGTGTCTTCTGGCTCAAAGCTGGTGACTGTCAAGTCTCTGGGCTAGAGCTTTCTCAGAGCACAGCTGAAGTCAGCCGTTTCCCCCCAGGTGGCCAATTCACCTTCTCTTGCCCTCCTTGTGGGCATCCCCCCCCTTGCCCTAGCCTCCATTCCGCATAAAAGGTCCCCACCGACTGAGTCCGAGCACCCCTCTTGGACTTCAGAGTCTACCCGCCAGGTGCTACCTCGGTGCACGACATCAGCATGATCTATCTGTGAAACTTCACAGCACCCTGTCCCTGAGAGAAAGACACAGGCACCCAGAGCCTTGAGGGAGAGAGGAGAGAAGAGAGAGAGTAAGGAGGAGGATAAAAAACAGAATGAGGAAACAGAATGAGAAAGGGAGGGAGAGAAAGATAAGGAGAAAGAATGATAAACAGGTTCGCGTGCAGACAGAGTGAGCTTCCTCTTTCAGATGGAAGAAAAAAGAATGAGACCCGCACTGAGAGAGAGAACAGATGTGAGGACGCACACACAGAGGAAGAGAGAGACTCCTCTGAATACACACACCCCAGATCTGTTCCCTTCCAGTCTGAGCTCCCTCCCGGCACTGTCCCTCAGTCATCCAGTCAGTCTGTCTTTCTCTCCTCTCTCCTTTCCCCGACCTCAGGACAAAACGGAGATGATATTTTCAGGAGCTGCTCGGGGCCGCAGGGTTTTTAGCGGTGAGTCGGGCTCGCAGCAGGCTCTGTTTGTCCAGGTGTGGGCGGGGGGCGGCTGTGTCCCGGCGTCTTGGGCCAGCGCAGCGTTCTCGCACCAAGGAAGCGGGAGGCTCTGCTCACACGCTTTCCGCTTCCAGGAGAAAACTCCCTCCCTCCATACATATATAAATACACTAGGGGAACAGACAAATCCTTATTGTTCAGAAATAAGCTGAGGAGGCCTGCCGGCTCCCCTCCGCCAGGCAGAGTGAGGCAGGGAGGGAGGAAGGGAGGCGGGGGCCGTGCGGATCCGGTGTCACGTTGCAGATTCCCACTAAAGATAACGAAACGTGATCTATTTTTCAGAACAGCAAGTGGATGGGAAAGAACCTTGACAACACAAAACTCATTTACTAATGGACTGGTTTTGGGTTTCTCTTCTCTGGGTCCGCAAATCTCCCTGCCTGAGCCCTCTTCCTATTCAGACCTCGCAGGGAGCGGCGTCCCCTAGGAAGCAGGTGGGCGGCTGCTCCGGCGCCAGCAGGCCATCGGACCCAGGGTTCCCAAGGGTCGAGGGCAGAGGAAAAAGATGAATTTTGTCACTTCAGCCCCGACTTGGGGAGTCTCCACACTGCCCCAGAGCGACGACACTAATTTATTGAAGAAATACCTCCCAATATCTTCCCTTTCCAAATATTTACAGGTAGAGTAGGATACCCCCATGGTCGTTCTTCACGGTGAAAGAATTCCAAGAAAACGGGCCGGGAGCCTCAAAGCATCTCATTCCAAGCCAGAAGGGAAACCAGTGGGTCTCAGTTGAGGTTTTTGAACCAAGGCCTTGTGTCAACCCAGCTGAGAAACCCTAGCTGCTCCTAATGTTTTCGCATTGACCTTTCCATCGACCAGTTACGCGCACCCAGCGGCTACCTGCACAGAGGAAGCACAGAGGAGCCGAAGCCCGGTGTCTGGCGTCCCTCGCCAGCCGCGTTACCCTCAGGAGCCGCGATGCGGCGGGGCAGCAGCCGGCTGGCTCGAGTCGTTCGCTCCCTTTAAGTCTCCGATGTATCTGTTTTTCGTGCGATTTGCATTGACAGCAAAGGTTTTATGTTACCAGAACAACTCAAACCTTTCTGTGTGCGATTTAAAATGGATCATTTGGTTTATGTGGTTTGTAAATTCATGTCATTTTACCTCTTTAAGTGGTTTTCAGTGAAAGGTTCTATTTTGGGGAACCTTATATATTTGAGCCAATAATTAACATTTATAACAATTGGTTCCCCTAACCAAGGGATTGAAATAGCAGGTAGGCTCCTTGGTACAAAGCGCATAACACTTTTCCTTTCTTGTTATGAGATCTGTTGGATTAAACGGGACGGAGGAGGTTGGCGGCCCGGCACGGCCTCTGAGGACGAGCACCTCTCCTCGTCTACCCCGGTGCCGGCAATCACAGCAACCACATGTCCTCTTCCCAGTTGTCGCCAACGTCTAGTACGTCCTGATTCCTTTTGAAGAAAGATAAAAAGAAGTGGGCAGGAGGTCTGGGGGAAGCCAGAAATGGTCGCATTGGTGTCTAATTGCCATCTTTCTGCTCTCTGTCATCCCGCATAAATTTATACTTGCCCTTATTTGTCCAAGCTATGCCTCGTTTCCTCATACAAAATTGTTAATTACAAAGCACACTCCATACTCAACATACCGTTTGTCTTTCAAGAGAGGTGGCTGTGCTTACAGACTCTCCCTCCACCTCATGTAATTGTGTGCACTTGCTCCAGCATTTAGGGTATTAACTGATTTTTTAGAGCCAGGTTTAAGCCTCCGTTCCGGTCTTCACACAGCTGCCATGTCAATAAGGATTGTTCCAAGCAGAGACATTCCTTCTGGCAGGACACTGCAGCTCCTTAAGACTTCATCTGAAACATCATGAGCACTAAAATAACATCGAGGGAAAATTACCAGACACATGGCTTTGGGCTCAGTAGTGCCAGGCTTCCAGTTTAGAAAGTAAGTCATTGGGCACACCATGTGGCAGAGGCTCTTTTGCAATAATACACACCCATTAAATGCATTTAAAAAATAAGCCTAAATGTAATGAAATATCAGCATCTGCTTCCAAGGTCTAATTGCATGGGATATGCAGCATTTTAAAGATGCAGAAAGCATATGTGGGAGTTCAAGTAGCTTCCTGTCTGCTTGGAATCTCCCAAGTGGCAGCGCTAAGGTGGGAACCCTTTATGAGTTTGAAATGTACGTTGCAGGGTGCACTGGACTTGGTGCATTATTTTAAAACCATATAAATAATACAAGTGGAAAGCCAGGCACTGCTTCTTCTCTCATTTACATCTCAATATGCAAAAGGTTCTGTGGTGCTGGGCTCTTTGGCTGAAGGAATCAAAACATATTTAAAGAAGACAAGCAAGTTTAAAGAGCCTAGAGTTTGTTCTTCACCACTTACTAAGAAGGTGCACTGAAATCAAAAGCATTTTTGAAGTGTACTTAGAATTCTGTTTTGAACTTATCTAATCAGAGATAAGTGTAGTCATAAAGTCACTCTCTTTCCACCATTTGGCTTCCCTTATCTCCACACATTGTTCTTATCTCCTGCCAGTCTCAGCTACTGACAATAGATTATCTTTGTTTAGAGAGGCTAATTGTTTTCAAAATCTTTTTTAATAATTGCTTTGGGACAAGGTGTGCAAATGAGGCTTAAGATAATTACAGCTTCATTTGTTTGTGCAGTTTTACTAAGCATTCTTCACACATAAACAAAATAGCAGATGACGGGACTTAAATTGCAGGACATCTCTCATTCCCTGGCAGCAAAATAGGCCAGCATTGCAGTCTACACACACACACACACACACACACACACACACACACACACACACCCCTCCTTATTTAATCTTGGAGCCGCTGTCTTCCTCGCTTTGAGGGCAGTGTCCCTCTCAGAGCAGGGCAAGCATTATGTTACAACCGGATAGTTATTGGAGCTGGGCACAGTTTTATTTAATTTACACCCCATCCAGCGCCTTTCGTATGAGGTTCCCAAAGCATTTTTGCTAATAACAAATAAAGCTTCTCGGCATTCCTCAGTAGCGGAAGTGGCATTGGAAAACGCAACCACGCAGATGGGGAAACTGAGTACAGGATCCTGTCGGCTTAAACCATAGAACATGAAGATACCAAATCACAAATGAACCTCCAGAGTCTCTACCTGTTCAGCAAGTAGGCTCTAAACAGCTCTTCCCCTGGTCCCAAATTGTGTCAGCCCTTTGCGATCAAAACGCTGTCCAGGTGGGAGTACTTGTGCCCTTTGGAGGGTGTTGGGGGTTCGTGGGGGAATTAGGTTGGCCTCCTCGAGCTGAAGACAACACGGAGAGAAGCCACTTTTCCAGAGGCTGCAGCCAGGGGCCTTGGTCTGCTCTTGTATTATTTATCGCGCTCCGTAAGCTATTCATCAATCCATTATTTATTCATTCCAACATTAAGGTAATTAAATATGAGCTCACCGGGAAAAGGCAAGTCTGCAAGGGATGGGGACAAGAGTGCAGAGAGAGAGGAGGTGAATTAAGGATTGGAGTCGTAGATTTGTATAGAGATGTGCGGAGTTCCCCTTAGGTGATAGGTGATACTGGAGATGGGGCCCACGTTGTAGGGTCCTGACGCGCTCTCCCAATCCCTACCGCCCCCTTCCCGGCTCGGCTCCTTCTCTCGAACCCCACCTCGTTTCACACCTTTCTAGTTTCTTCCCCTCCCACCATTCTCTACTCCCCCCACCCCCGTCCCAGCTCCGCAGCTTCGCCCTCCCCGCGCAGGGCGGCGCGGCCTTGCTGCCCTGCCGGGCGGCGCGCAGGCTGGCCAGCCCCGGATAGGCGCCGCCCGCAGCCAATCAGAGTGCTGGGGACGCTGTGCGCTTTAAGGCCGCTGCGGGGAGAACAGAAACCAAGTTCCCCGGCAACTAGCAGCATCCACCGGGCGGGAGGTCGGAGCCGGCAAGGCCCGAAGGGCTGCAGAGTGCGCCGGCTGCTCTGCATCTAGCGCGCTCTCCACTCTTCCTCCTCCTTCTCCTTGGGCCGCTCACTCCCAAGTTCCGACTCGCTTTTTCGCCTACGCACAGCCTAGGGAGGGGGTTAGCAGCTGCCGCGCCCCCCTCCTCCCTGCGGCCGCCGCCCCCTGCTTTTTCGGCTCTGCCCTGTTCCGCGTGCGCCTGGGCTGTGCGCCCCGGCAGGGCCCAGCCATGTCGATGCTGCCGTCGTTTGGTTTTACGCAGGAGCAAGTGGCATGTGTGTGCGAGGTTCTACAGCAAGGCGGAAACCTGGAGCGTCTGGGTAGGTTCCTGTGGTCACTGCCCGCCTGCGACCACCTGCACAAGAACGAGAGCGTGCTCAAGGCCAAGGCGGTGGTCGCCTTCCACCGCGGCAATTTCCGCGAGCTCTACAAGATCCTGGAGAGCCACCAGTTCTCGCCTCACAACCACCCCAAACTGCAGCAACTGTGGCTGAAGGCACACTACGTGGAGGCTGAGAAGCTGCGTGGTCGACCCCTGGGCGCCGTGGGCAAATACCGAGTGCGCCGAAAATTCCCGCTGCCGCGCACCATCTGGGACGGTGAGGAGACCAGCTACTGCTTCAAGGAGAAGTCGCGGGGCGTGCTGCGGGAGTGGTACGCGCACAACCCCTACCCCTCGCCGCGTGAGAAGCGGGAGCTGGCCGAGGCCACCGGCCTCACCACCACCCAGGTCAGCAACTGGTTTAAGAACCGGAGGCAAAGAGACCGGGCCGCCGAGGCCAAGGAAAGGTACGGGGCGGGGACGTGCTTCCAGCGGCTCGAGCGACCCCAGGAAGCCTTCTTTTCCCTTCCATCCCTTTCCGCTCCCGCAGGCAACCGCCACCAAGTCCTCCCCGCCGGCCAGAGCCCGTCCACGGGGCGGCGCCCAGGCTTCCCCGGCACTGCAGCGAAAGTTCATGAACTCTGAGGTTGCTTGCTAGGGATGGGGCCTCAATTGCTTTGAGTCCCCGCGCGTGGGTTTCTTTGGGGTGTGTGTCGGGAAATATTGGCGCTAGGTTTGTTTTTCATGTCTCCCTGCCTGGCTGCGGTGAGGAGTGGGGGTGGAGTTGAGTTTCTAAATCAACGGGAAGGGAAGTGTTGATTGCTATGGCTAGGAAAGGGATTCGGTGGGAGCTAAGGGTCGTGAACCTCTCTCCTCTTGCTCCCCAGCGGGGTGAAGCTGGCCTGAGACATCTCAGCCCCAAGTCTAGTCCGGTTCTTCTCTCGCTCTATTCTGGTAGTCTTTTGGATGAGAGGTCGCCTGCTTCATTCCGCACTAACTGGACAAAGGGAGGAGTCTTTAAAAGAAATACACCGAAAAGCGAGCTTTCGGGAGAGTTGGTGCTGCATTTACACTCCCCAGCGTCCCAAGCCCAGAAAGAATTGATCCTCGTATTGCTCCCTTACGCGTGGCCACGGGCGCTGCAGCTCCTTGCTCTGGATGCCCGCGCCGCCGCCCCGGGGGAGGAAAGGGTCTCCTGTCGAAGACTTCTCTTGCACTGGCGCTCAGAAGGCAGTATTTTAAAACATTTGCCTCTGCCTCCCCCCTCCTCGAATCAACACTGTTGGCCACCCGGCCTGGCTCCACCGGTTCGCTGTAGTTTCCGACCGAGATTCGGAAGAACGCCGGGGAGGCGGCTGTGGCGGGGAGAGCGCTCCTCAAAGCCAAGGAGTTTTGGGGAAACCTGAGCACAGGGGCTGGCTAGGTTTCCTTTGTTCGCTTCCAAGCCCGGGGGCCGAAGATCTCGCTTTTTCTTTTCCCTCTGGGTGGAAAACCACAGAGCAAGTATAAATTCAACTGAAACGGTCTCTCTGGGAGAGACTGTGAGGGTGAGGGGAGAGACAGGGGAGACAGGCAGGCGCTAGGAGTGGGAGGACGGGCGAGCATTCGGAAGGCGGAAGCGGCGAGGGCAGCGAACTCCTGAAGTTAACCGGGGCCGAGCGCGGAGACCGACGCTCCCTCCGGCGCGCCGCGCCCGCTTGCTGCCACTGCCGGGCGGCGAAGTTTCCCCTGCCCCTGCCGGGAAAGGGTGGGTTGGGGTGGATGGTGGTAGGGTGTTTGAGAGGGGGCGGTGAGAGGCTGAGGAGTGAGCAAGTAACACAGGAACGGGGATTGTACGGTTCCAGTTAGCCTTTAGTTACAAAAGGGCCATCCTGTAAGGCAGGCCCGAGGGCCCACTCGCTGATGAAATCAGAGAGACTGGCTGCGGTCCCTGTGTTTACTCAGGTCACTGGGCCCCTCTGGGCACCACTTCCCCTGACCTGTCCTATGTCTCCGAAACCACTACCTCTGCGCAGGGGCAAGGAAACTCGATGTTTGTTTCCTCAGATGGGAACAGGCAATTGACTTGATTCACCCCACATATGTGTGCGTTGGGTGCTATGTTTGTACCCTGATGATTTCTTTATCAGCAACCATTTATTGGAAGATTTTCAAACTTATTTACATCTAAATATGGTGCTAGTTGATACGTATTTAAAGTTACTGCTTGAACAAAATTAAAACACATTTTTTTGTTTCAAATAAACCCTGTTCATCTGGCTTCCTGAAATCTGGAAGAGAAAGGGACCTGGCTGGAAAGGGCAGGCTCTGTCGTAGACCCCTGTTTTTCCCAACTCCTCTGCCTCCTCACCTCCCCCATGACCGTCGGGGATGGTGGGAGGGCAGAGCTCCTCCATTTGGGTTGGTGACAGATTGCACAATGGCCCTTTCCCTCTTCCAGTTCTCCTCCCTCCATCTCACACTTTTTTCACCCTACTTTTTTTTTTTTTTTTTAACCATATGGTGTTGTCCTCTATTTCTTAGGGAGAACACCGAAAACAATAACTCCTCCTCCAACAAGCAGAATCAACTCTCTCCTCTGGAAGGGGGCAAGCCGCTCATGTCCAGCTCAGAAGAGGAATTCTCACCTCCCCAAAGTCCAGACCAGAACTCGGTCCTTCTGCTGCAGGGCAATATGGGCCATGCCAGGAGCTCAAACTATTCTCTCCCGGGCTTAACGGCCTCACAGCCCAGCCACGGCCTGCAGGCCCACCAGCATCAACTCCAGGACTCTCTGCTCGGCCCCCTTACCTCCAGTCTGGTGGACTTGGGGTCCTAAGTGGGGAGGGACTGGGGCCTCAAAGGGATGGCTGGAGCAGCAACCACCGCAGAGACTAGGGACACTTGTAAATAGAAATCAGGAACATTTTTGCAGCTTGTTCTGGGGTTCTTTGTGCATAAAGGAATGGTGGACTTTCACAAATGTCTTTTTAAAAATCAAAACCAACAGTGATTTCAAGCTTAGTCTCCCTCTTTTCTCTGACTCTTTCCACTTTTGCATTTCCCTTCCCAATGCACAGATCAGGGGAAAAAAACCCCAAACAAACAAAAGCACCCGGTCACTCAGTCTGGTTCTGGGCAACTGATGCTCCTGCTTCAGTAGTCTTTCTTTTTTTCATGGAACAGGAATTACAAATCAACTGAATTTTAATTAGTTCCTTTTAATTTATTTATGGAAAAATGTTTTGGGAAGAGGAAAAGGAAATGAAGAGAAAGAGAGAGAAAAAAAGAGAGGGAGATGAAAATAGTGAAAATAACACCCTCCAGCCTGGGGGGAACTGGTTGCATTCTTAAGGTGAATAGGAAAAATATAATCTTATAACTTTTTTTGATGAGGAAAAATTAAGTTTACATTTTTCATATTTAGTGTTAAACAATTTTACGTAGATTAAAATAACAGTATTAGGAGGGAAAAACAAGTGCCTAAATGTCTTAATGCTGTCTATGTGAGGCAGTTAGAAATAGAAATGACCATTAGTAATGCAACTATTTTTTGTCAAATTTAGTGGGGTTTTTTGGTTGTTGTTTGTTTTCTTGGTTTTTTTTTTTAAATGACAAACTCTAAAAATGTACCAATGTGAAAAAACACTTTCCTGAATGCCATTACTTCTCATGCCCTCAAAGCTTTCATCTGTAGCCTACTCTGGTTAAGGGTTTCTCCTGTTCTTAGTTTCTAGCTTGCAAAAGTATGCCTACAAATCTGGCAACCTGGTATTTGTTACTAAAACAGCATGTGTTTTCAGGTTTCTTTTCTATTGTACCTAAACCAGTCTAAATTAAAACTTAGTAGAACACCAGGAGTATGATTCTGTTTCTGAAAGGTGAGTTGTATATTGCTGTCATTGGGCCCTATTTTTTAAAAAAAGTAATTGTCTTCTTGCTTTCTTAATGGTGGCTATGAATTGCAGGGTACTTTAAAGGCCATCATCTGAACCAAAAGTAGTGACTAGGTTAATCATATGACAGAAAAAGAGTGAATTTAGTTGGGGTATTTATTTATTTTTATTATTTAGATAAGCAGTTTTGTTTACCACTAGCTCTTCTCCACAGCATTCATATGTTAACTCGGCTCTTTTGTGTTAACAAGTTTATGACAAGACTGTGAAAGTAAAAATAATTTATCTGCTTGGAAAAAAAAAAGGGAACTCAAACAAGGATAGAAACATTGTGAATTAATCTGTATAAATAGAAAGCAGACCAGCAGGACAGGAGCCCTTTTGCAGTGCTGCGGGATAGTGTCCAGAAAAATTCCAGTAATCGTGTAGGCTCCATATTATTTTTGCCTGGGGCAAAATGATGTATCTTCTGTATTTAGCTTTTAAAATTAGTGAAACAAATGGCATTATTTATTAAAATTCTACTCAGGATAACAGGATTGGCTTGCTTGTGCTTTGTAAAATATTGTTCCCCAGGGAGAGTCTATTTATTTTCTGACATGACAGTTTCATAATTTTGATTTTTCCCTATCCATAAGTGTCACCATTAATATAGTATTTCTTTCTTACTCTTACCTATCCCTCCTATTCTGATGCAGAAAATTGAGGTGTGTGTGAAATTGAAGCCTTCTTGTCATGAAGTCTTTAAAAATTGTCAAATGGCTTTGACTGAGTTCAAGGGAGAAATGGTCACTGTACTTAACTGTAGTCACTTTTACTTATAAAGTCATTTTTTCCTTCAGTGATGGACAGATGTGCACACAGCTGCTCAGAGACCATCATTTGGGTAGGGAGCTCAGGGTTCCAATCTCCCTTGTTAGTGTTTTGGATCATTAAGTCGGTGTTTATTTAAGTCACTAGGGTGTTTATTCTCCCTGTCTTGGGCCACGGAGAAATGCCACCCTCTGCAGGAGGGGCTCTCACAGGGAATCTCCGCACATTCTTCACATTCACTCCCCAAAACAAACACCCTGCACAAAGATAGCTTTCAATGACCCTGACAGGCTTCAAAGGAGCTGCGGAAATCTCTCTGGAAAATAAGGAAGGGCCAATTACTTTAATTTCTTACATGCCCTCTCTTCCTACCCCGATGACTACCCCCACTCTTCCAGCTCTGCTTGGCATAATTTTAGACTCGTGGAAGTTCTGACTCCCAGGGCACCCAGGCCCACTTCCTGCTCCCTTGGTTGGTGAATCTTGGAAATGTCTGCAAATCTGGCAAGGAGCAGGAGGGCCTGTCCTTTAAAAGCCCCCGTGATTACTGCTTGTAAACTCGTTAAAAGGACAATTTTCTGTCACAGCCATAAACTCTTTGTAAAATCCCTGGCACTACATCCAGAGCGCGCATATTCCAGATGTGTTTAATAAGAAATTGCACAATATGCCTTCTTCCGCCATCCTCGGCTCAGTCTGCTAGAAGAGGGACAAGCAAGAAGAGGCGAGAAAGCTGGATATTGCTTTGAATTTTCTTGGCAATCATTTTAGAGTGATCATTAGGGGAAACTAACCATATTTTTTTTTTTCCCTCGAGGAAATCTTCGAGAACCAGCTGTTAAGGGACCTCCAATTCAGCTTCTCGGCATTGCAGTTTAACTGTGTCCAAAGTCACTTTTCGTTTCTCCTCTACATATTTCATAACGATAGCCAAAAGTAATGAACAACGGCTTATAAAGTGTTTTTAGGACGAAACCTTAAAGCATTTTGCCAAGAGAAATGACAAAATATAGTTGGGTAAAAAAAATAAAATAACGTTTTAAATCGGAAAACATGATTGTGTGGGTCCCCACTGCTTTCTCGCCCTGACCTCTTGGCTGAGAATGAAGCTTCCTCATTTTCAGAGGCCCACGGTTCCCGAATTTTTGGCTTAGCAGGTAGTGGGGACTCAAGAGCCCGGAGAGCTTCAGGCCAGGAGAAAGGCGTTGCCGGGCCGGGCACCACCAGTCTTGAACGTATTTTCTGGACAGACAACTTGGTCTTGACCCCGAGCTGGAGTGGAAGCTTCCAGGAAGAGGCAGTGGCGTTGGCGCTTACGGGCGAGCTCTGCAGCGACCCTTATTACGCTGCTCTCCCCCGCAAGCTGGGGGCCAGCCAGGCACCTGGCACCGAACCCGCGCGGAGCGGCCTTTTTTCTGCTCTGTGGCCGCTGTGCTGCTGCTGCTGTGGCGGCGGCTGCGGCAAACAGCGGCCGCGGCAGCCGAGGCTGGAGGGGCTTCACTTCCTAACACCTTCCCCCTTAGCCCCCGCCTGCAGGTCTTTGACAAACCCCGCAGCAGGACTCCAGGTTGGGGATCTGGAGGCTGGCGTTCCGCGCTTCTCTGGCTGTAGAGAACTGGCGAGCTTCTGTCACCCGCACACTCCGGAGTCCGTTCCTGCCACTGGGCCCTCGGAGGCGCGTGAAGTTCGGGCGCCGCTGCTCTCTGCTCCCTGACAGGGCAGAGCCTTTTCTTCACCTTCAGAGAGAATCACGCGCATCTCAGGACCTGGATCATAGCGCAGCTCCAGGCGGGGGCCCTAATGGTCCGGTCTGCGGAGTCCCTGAGAGCAGAGGCTGCCAGGCTGGTCTCAAAAGGCCAAAGGAGGAGGCCTCTGCCTGAGCTTCGCCGGACAACACAGCTGTCGTCGTCTTGGGTTCTCTGAGGCCAATTCTCATGCCCAACTCCCAGTCGCCCTCTTTGAGTCTGGGAGCTAAGTTTCAGGCCAGGCACGTGAGCGGCGCCGAACGCACGACTGCGGGGTTGGACCAGGCCCTGTGGCTGCGGGATAAAGCCCTCCTGGCTGCGAGCTGCTCCCTGGCCCGGGTGCAGGTGTGAGCGCTCCCTGATTCTCAGGCACCGCGCTTCGGGGCACAGAGCAGACGGCTTAGGCTTTGGAGCCTGGTCGGGGGCAGCCTAGGTCCTGCTGCCTAGTCCTCGCTGTCCTTGCTTCGGATACCGCCTGCTTCCTTCTTCGCTTCCTGGGACCTTGGCTTTGGCTTTCTGAGCTGAACTCTTCACCCGTGAGCTCGGCAAAAGGGTGCCAGCCAGGGAGTGCGCCTCTTCCTGGGCTTGTCGCTAGAACTTCTCGCGCTGGGGAAAGGACCCTGGCTTCTAGAGGCCCCAGGAGGAGCGGGCGTGAGCTCCGCTTCCTTGGCGGGGCTGGGTCGGGTGTTTACCCCTTGCCCGCCGCCCTAGGGCGAGCAACGGCTTCTTTTCCACGCACATCCCGGGCCCCAGGGGGAAGGCACCGGCCGAGGCCCGCAGCGCGCTTCTGGTAGAGCTGTTGTGGCGCACATTCTGCCCTGGTTTGATGGGGCTAGTGGCATTGACGGGGACAAGTAGGTCAGGATTATGGTGAGGAAGGTTGCTGGTGGCCTACGTCCCACGTGCTCTCTCCGCTCCATTTCTCCTTTTTATAAGCTTTCCCCCAGGAGAAGACTCTAAAAACACTCTCACACCACCTTCTCCAGCCTCTCGAAGCCAGTGGAACTAATGTTTCTGCCCACCTCGCCCCCAGGGACAATTCACACTCAGGGTACCGGAGGGCTCAGTCCCATATCCTGCATGCATACTCTGCCACCTTAGCCAGGTGGGGACTTCGTAGCCCCTCAAGGTCATGATGACCTCTCCGTCATTCTGACTGAATCCAATAACTCCACCTGGAAGAGTCTCTAAAGGGAACGGGTTAGATAACAGATGGGTGAGCCAGCCAGGAACGAAAATAATCAAAATCGTGGGCGAATTGATGGCTATTTGTCTACCCAGAAAAAGTGCTGCCCTGGAAAGGCCACATTTTCTCTGGTGTTTTAAACAGAGTACACACTCACACAATTTTGTTCCAGCTGATGAAATCGGAAACCTGTTCTCCCACTGAGGATGACAATCAGGGTTTTAGACGCTGTGGTCCTTTCAGACAGCGAGAAACAACACTGCAGTAGCATTTAAAAACAAAGAGAAAGAGACTGCTTGAGGCGCGTGGACTCCTGTCTCTTTTCCAATCCGAGTTTAAGCTTTTCTCCTTTTAACTTGTTAAAGGACAGCAGAGACCCCAGTTCTCAGCAGGTAGAGTACAGTCACCTCAAGGTCTGTTCCCTCTGTCTGTTTTGCTACGTGGGACTCTCCCCTCTGCACCCACCCCCCCTTTTGGGAAAGTGCTCATTAACTTTGCCATAATGTTAAAATATTCTCCAAATCACATTCTTTTCTGTGGCCAAATAAGAAAATGCAGAAAAGAAGCAAAAACAAAAAAGCAAAAACCAAAACCTGAGCAATCTTATTTTTGAAAAAAGTTAACTTCAGATTTAACACACACTCACTGCCCACCTGAAGTGTCTACTCAACTGTAATTAAAATACTATTAGGAGATGCTGGTTACTCTCCCTTCTTCACTGTCATTAAAAAGACAGAAATTAAGTAGACAGATATTTAGATTCTGTCCCTTTACCTACTATAATAAGGTATGGAAATGTGTACCATCACCTTGTCCCCTGTCTTTCCTCTCACTCCAACTTAGAAGATAAATATATGGGACTGACATAGGTGGAGCCAAGTAGAAACGCCTATGGATTAACATAGGTAAATTTATTTTAATTTGCTCTAAAATTTATTTGAATTTGTGATTTAAAATTGCTTATAGCTTTTTAAATGCCATGGCTTATTTATAAAAGAAACAATGTTGGGGGGAAGGTGGGGAGTTGGTGGTGATTCAGGACCTGAGCTGATATGCATGTGGGATCATAAAGGAAAAAACAGTCCTAGACTACATGTTTTTACTGACGTAAGTCATTAAATTGAATGTCTTAGGATTCTTGAAGAAGAATATTGAAATATTCTTTAACATTTCCTAGAGCTGGTGAGTGGGCATCCTTGATAGAAAATCTGCAGTTTCCAGCCAGAATGCCTGTAAATTCAACTTTCTAGATGTCCTTTTCTTGATCTTAATATTGTTACAAACTCAACTTCTCTCCTTTTTTTCTTTTCTTTCTCCTTTTTTCTTTCTTTCTTTGCCCTCAAGAGGCAAGACGTTAGAGGCTTTCCAATACTTCAGTTTTAATTTGAGTTGCCAGTTGTTCAAATGGTCTTAATACTAGGAAAAGACAATGGGCATGTGACCACCTCCTCCCCACAAAACTGAACAAGCCAAACCCACATAGTGGTAACATTTTTGGTTGGCTCTAACACAGATAATATTCTAAAATGTGTAAACATCTACATGCAATAATGTCTCCCTTAACTTTTGCAGCTTTTTTTTGGTATGTGTGGTAGTGCTGGGAATTGTGATGGAGGGGAGTAGAAACCTACAGTGCTTGTGGAGAAAATGGACATTTTGAGGGTGACAGGCTGTCTTCCATACTATGCAAAAGGTAATTTTACCTCTAAGTCAAAGAGGTAGTTGCAAGGAAGACTTCAATAGCTCTGTATTTATTTAAAATGCCTTGAAGATGACAGTAGGTTACAAGCTTTTAAAAATTTAAGCTAGATAGAAGATCAACATGCCTTAGTATCTATGAAGTGAAAAGAACATTTAAACAATTGAAACTTTGTCTTCAGATATATGGGGTGAATATTTTCTATGCATTGCTGATGCTATATAAACATAACATGCTTCCTCCTAAAGTCAAGTTCTTGATTTTAATTGAAGAATAATATTGCTCAGGGCTCTACCTCCGAGTACAAATAGCTAATCTAAGAAATCAATTCTGGGAATCTGGAACCAATGGCTATTTTCAAAATAAACAGACAAAATCTTCATTAAGAAGGCCAGGAGGATTATTTTACATATAAAGTATATCTCCCAATTTCTCATACAAAAAGAATCTTTTATGGAAGAACTAAAAGGCAGAATGACAAGACAGGCCCCTTACCATATTTCTACTTTAAAAAATCAGTTCAAGACTTCCAAGCTGTCTTGGTTAACTAATATCAGTATATCTTAGAAGCAAATCTAGATGAATTTCCTCTTTTCTTCTTATTTTCTAGGGAGGGGAAAGAAATATGGAAAAAGGAAAAGTAGAGCAAAGTAGAAAATAAATGTACAATTTAAAATTTGTATTATGTTTAATAAATAGCAGTGAAAGAGTTTCTGCAAAAACATAGAACACCAGTCTGCTGACCTTTCAGCTTTAGTTCAACTAAGGCAAGAAGTAATTTTTTAAAAATTTGAGTTTGAATTGAGTTCTTTAAATTAGAATTGAAATGAATGGGGAGATTTTGAAAGCCTTTGGATTTTCTAATGCAGAACCCAACATGGATGCTCAACATGATTGATTTAGGAAAGAGTCTAGGGGAGGAGGTGAAACTCACATTTACAGACATTTCTAAGGAAATCCCATTGGAATAGAGATTTTCCTTTAATTAGAATCAAGCCCACCTGCATTAACACCCAGGCAGGAAGGAGATATTGGAATATATCTGAGTTCAGGCACCATACCTGGGGCTCCTTCCAGTAGGTGGGACTTGATAGGAAGATGCCTCATTCTCTCCCAGTTCTCCCAAGTCCTACCAACATAGGAACCCCCCCAAACTAAGAAATTGCAAAGTGGAGCAGGATGCAAGATGTTCCCTCCAACTCACATACTGTCATTTGGTGTGAATGTGTGTGTTTAGTTTTCTAAAAGCGTATTTTTAGTTTCCCTGGGGGACAAGAAAGAGTTAATTTGTTTTCTGATAGGTTTCACACTGTGGGCAGATCTGCCAGAAAGGAAACAGAGAACAGCCCTATGATTAATTCTACCTGTTTTTCCCATGAGCGATCACCTGCTCCAGGGGTCATGAATAGCAGGTAGCTCTCCCTCTCCTGGGCTCTGAGAGCTTCGTTTGTTTGGTGACAGCTGAGTGACAAGGCCTGAAACCCGAGCCCATCGCCCGGCCTGATGTGGGGATAAAAACCCTGGATGTTCCCTCAAACATTTCAGGAAATGAAAGTTGTAACGCGATCCCTCCTGCGCCCACATCTCCCCCAGCAAACACAAAAGCTCAAAGGAGCCTTCTCGGATTGAATTCGGCCTGGAGTTGATGGAGGGAAAGCGGCGCCCAGAGCAGGCGGGGGGAGGGTTGGGGCCGCGGCTGGCAGGCTTTCTGAGCCCGGGAAGGAGGAGGAGAGCGGGGAGAGAGCTGGGCGCTTGAGGCCCGGGCGCCCCTCGGGGCCAGCTTCTCTGCGGCGTCCCAAGCGCCCTGCTCCTCCAGACAGCGTGGGCAGCTGCCGCCGCCACGGTTAAGTCTGTCTTCCCGGTATGGGAAGGAGAACCCGCGGCCTCAGACCCTGCGCGGACCCCTACAGGCTAGCGCGGCCTCTACACTATGTGCTTGGGCCACAGGGCCCCTGAGGTCCCCGAAGGCCGCAGCGCAGGCCCAGGCCCAGCCTTTGGAGCCCCTGCTTGCTCCAAGACCCCGGGCCAGCTCTTGGGCCGAGCCGTCCCTTCCGACCTGGCCTTGCAGGCCGGCGCAGGATGAGCGCACCCAGCTCGGGCGTCTACTGCTGCCGGGATCCGGACACACTGGCCTCACTCAGCACCCTTGCGCCCGGCCGCCCCCATCAGTCAGCAGCTTCCCTTGGCCTCCGGGCCTCGCCGACCCTGGGGTGGAAGCTCCCAGCCGGCGGCTGGAAGATGGGGTGGAGGTCAGCGTAACGGGAGAAGGGGAGTTGAGAAGTTGGCGCTCTGACCCCCACGCAGCCATCCATCCGTGTGTCTTAGTCGCCTGTCAGTCACCACGCCCTGTGCAAGCGCAACCTCACGGTAGGTAGGAGGAAGTTGAAGGAGGGCCCCTCAAGGCGTTTTTCTCCTTAACCCAAACAGCTGCGAGTGGTTTGTTTTCTTTCAGAAATTTCTCTTTTTCTTTCCTCTTGTGTTCAGAAATCTTTCCCAGACAGCGTTATCAGCTCACATCTCGCTCCCCAACCTTCACAGGTGATTGTTTTTTTCTTAACGTGGAAACATTACAGAGAGACTCGACCAGGGAAGCAGAATAAGGCAATACCACATCACTTAGACACAATTACAAATTGTGTGGCTTTGGGCAAAGTTACCTAACATCTTTGAGCCTCGATTTCCTCACTAGAAATATTATAGGAGCTACAATATCTCACTGCTGGGGAAGCTTAAAATGAGCTGAAATACTGAATGTAAAGTGCTTAGCACAATGGTCATTTAATGAATAGTAGTTACAACATGCTTGAAGCCTACCTTAGACTGCCACAAAGCCGCCTGGGAAAATTCCTGTGATGCTAGAGTTTCCAGTGAGGGCAGATTATGGCCTTTTCCTCCTTTTGTCTGGAACTCTAAAAGAAACACGAGTTATCCTATAGAGACCTAAGGTTTGATTACACTTTGAGGGTAGCCAAAGCTGAAATTTATTTTTTGAAGCTCTGAGTCTAGAATCTAGAAGTTTAACTCCAGTAATTTAATTCTGAAATGATATTTAACTCTATAATAATTGGACTTTGTTATCTCTATTCTTCATAATTTGAACTCCTATATAGATGCCATCATATATGGTAGAATTCCATTGATGAAAAATAAAACCCACTTAAATGTGCCCGAAAATGACAAATTACTTAGAAGGGAACTAAGGCATTTAGCTGAGTAGAGAATTTAAGGCCCCACCTAAATGTGTCAACATAAGTGTAGAATAAGAAACTACTTTGAAGATTTAATGCCTTGCTGATGTTAACACAGTGCTGGATATAATAGCACATGATAAATATTTTTTGAGTAAATGAATGGGCTGCTGAAATGATGGAGAGTCTTTAGGTAGAACGCAATTCCCAGAATTGGGGTTTTGCAAGACCCTCTTGGGTACATTTCTTCTCTTGTGACACTCTCTAATGATCACCAGGGATGGATAGCTCATTTTGACATATAGCACATCCTTCTCTTATTTCAAGGACTTTCTCATTCAGATAGTATTGAAAGCAAAATGCATAGCTGAAATTTTCTTGAGTAAAAGGGGTTAGGGAGAGAGAGAGAGCATGTGCACATGCCAGCTAGCTAGCTCTTGTGGGATTCCCCCTAGAATGACTCAATGGTAGAACCAGAGAACTATTGATAGGAGGAACAACCCCAGCAAAGGTAAATATGAAAACTAGAAGAGTAGGTAGAGTGGGCATATGGTAGGTGTCTTGAAGGATGGATCCTCTTGTACTGCACTCCCTTCACAATTATTTCATTGTTATTACTGGAAAAGCTTTTTTTTATTCACTTGTTTAATACTATATTTTCCTCCATCTTTACTTTCTTCAAAGTATCCTGGCCAATTAAAAACTATACATGTTTAAATGTTTAGTTTAGAGAAACTGATCAATTTGTAGTCAACCACCCCATATACGCGCTCAGGAAGAGTTCAGTACTTTTTTTGGTTTGTTTCAAAAATTCTATATTACACTCATAAGTTTCCCGAAGTAGAGGGAGCAGATGCATGTTTAGAAATTTACCAAAAAGCCTTGTTATATACCTATCCTCTGCTTTAGGCCTGCAGAATTGGACTTCTCCACAAAAATGCTTATTTTTGGCAAATATGTGTTCTAGTATTACTTTTATTTGCAAAGCCAAAATTTGAATGTAAGCAGTACACAGAAATCAATAGAAGATAAAATGAGACTTCAGGCCCATCACTTTTAAAAATGTGTCTTATAATCAGAGAATTGGGTAGGAACTGTAACTATATTGCTGGTTAACCATTTGCATATTGTGAAATGATCTGCATAGTGCCAGGGCCAGAAGTTCTCAGAATTATGTTTTTCTGCCACTGCTTTTAACATGACTGGAATAAAGAAATATGTAGTGTTTTTTCTTTCTAAATTGTTCCAGCATCCACATATTTAGAAACACAAAAATATGTCCATGTGCTCACTCAAAAAAAATAAAGAGAAATAAGAAGGAGCATTTTATGTTGAAGAATAAATTAATTTAAATTAGATTAAACTTTGCAGAGGGTGCTTCAAGGAGGTTTGGGTAGATTCCAAGTCTTAGCATATCATTCAAGAAATGAAAAGCCTCGCGGCATTCCAAAAGGCATGTCCGCTCTAAATCAGCTTTAG
This sequence comes from Lepilemur septentrionalis, assembly GCA_963573855.1. Taxonomy (NCBI): domain Eukaryota; kingdom Metazoa; phylum Chordata; class Mammalia; order Primates; family Lepilemuridae; genus Lepilemur; species Lepilemur septentrionalis. The sequence continues at coordinate 81,434 of CAUYMX010021726.1, forward strand.
TTCATTTCAAATAAAAAAATACATGACTGAATTTGAAGGCTGGATAAAGAGGGGAGTCTTATTTCTACTCTGCAGATGGATTATAGTGAAATAAAATAAGTGTGGAAATCTATGCCCTTCAATTTTAGAATTTCTCAAAAGGATTTATATATAACTCTGAGGCAGTAGTTCCTGTTCAATCACTTAGATTCCATGTAACTGACTTATCTGTCAATATATTCAGAAGTATGGGAATTCTCTTCTACTGGAAATTAGTTGTATCTAAAATGAATTAGCCCTCATGGGGTGCTTAGAACATAACATACTGGATGTTTTGAGCATATATCATGATGTATGACATTTTATGATTTTAATTATAGACCAATTCTGACAGCTGACTGGTCCGTTAACTGTTGAAAATATTTTTTTCCTTCTGATTTTCTGTGAAAATAAGTTAATTTCCTATAAATTGTAAAAATTTCAACATTAGTTAGCTTAGCTAAGCATGGAATGAAATGAAATACAAGCTTTATTTTTCAAAGTTCAAGTTTTCAGCATTATATGGTGGCAAATTTATGGTAACATATCCACATGCACATGACAAATGTTATAATTGTAGCCCTCCACCCCTTTTTATTACCAGATTATACATAACTTCAGGACAATGAAGATTTTGATTTAAATAATTACCTAATATGGATAGGTAAAACATAGTATAATGAAAGTACAAGATTTTTGTGAAGCTATAAACAAAACTCACAAACAAGACTCAAGATTGACTTTAATCCCCCATTATGCTTCTTATGAACAACACAAATGATTAAGAAAGACCTATTTTCTTTGCTGGTGCTCTTAGCCATACTTCCCTTGAGAAGTATACCAAAGGAAGTATGGTAATGAGGATTAGGAGAGTCAAATACTGCTAGCCAGTGAGTGTACTGTGGATTGTATTACCTGCAGGAGTGGAGGCAAAATACCCATAAAATGGCCTTTCAGATTCAGTTTGTCTCAAGTTACATTGTGAAATTCAGTGGTTTGGTGCAGTTGTGTATCCGTTGGCTCTGAGAATTAAACAGAGTTGGGGTGGGCCAACTCTTGTACAGAAGGACATGCAGGTGGTACCAGAGGTATTGGGCTTTGTGGTTTCCTACGGGAAATTCTTTTGGTGATTGCATGCCCCCCTGAGTAGAGTGGGTAAGAGGCAGAAGGTCCGGAGCCTGATACATAGCTCCTTCTTGGTTCACAGGCTAGTTTATATTGTGAAGACTAATTTGAAGCAGACTATTATTTGTAAGTCCAGCATTAGCCCTTTCTGACCCAGCACCTCAACTGGTTAAAAGCTGAAATTATAGTTTTTCATCCATTAAGAGAAGAGAGTCCTAACATGTAATATTTCTTAGCTGAGAAATAAAACCTCAAGTTCTGACCACACAATTCACCTTAATATTCTTTAGCTCTCTTGGAAGCAGTATCAGCAATCCTGGTATCCTGGCTGGAATTCAGGTTTAAGACCTCCCTTATGCTCATTTATGTTCCACTCATAACTGAAAGTGGCATTTATATTCTATTTCCTGTTCTAGACTTTAGTGTGGTATTTCTGTGTGCGTGTGTATGGATAGCTGTTAAGCTGATGATGGAGGAAACTTTGAAGACTTTCTATTTAGACATATTTTCATTTAACCTCTTAAGACTGAACAAAAATTGTAATGCCAATAAATACTTTTTTATGGGAGAAAAATCTTACAAATTTTCTAAATTTAGGTAAATTATTGAGATTGTGATACTAATGGCTATATGTATGCTGTATCTCTCTGTGACTACCATATTGGTAAAATTTTTTAGTGAGAAAAACATTAACTATTGAGTTTTCTAGAAATCAATGAATTATTAAGATGAAAGAAGTACTATCTTGGACACAGTGCATCCATGATTCAGCTTCATGTCAAAAAAAGGTTTTATCTTGGATCAGCTATTTAAAGACAGTAAATAAGATCAGCAGTGAGTTACTAATGACCACAGTTTTTGGTAAAGTATGTGAAGTGAGAAATCTCTGTAACTTATTTATTTTCTCAGCACTTTGACTTATACAGTCATTGCTTACACCCTGTGTCTTTCTTTTTCTTTTATCTTCCTCTTTCACCCATTCTCATAACCATGCCACATAGCTTCTATGCAACTGCCTTTACAAATGGAAATAAACACTATCTTTATTGAATGATTGACCCATTCATCAATAGTGGGTAATTAATTAAGGCTAGTAGGAGTAGACATTGAAGTTGGTAATGAAGTCGGATTAAAAGAAATAAGAGAAAACATTTTCTCTCTTTTCCTGATAAGGTTATGCTTATAATTAGTCAAAGATTTGAACAAGAAAAAATGTAATGCTAGAAGGGATTAGATGATTGAGTGAACTTGTGCTGCCTGGTTGAGCCAATTGCTTTGCATCTAGAAAGCAGACATGTCAGTGCAGAGATCTCTGCTAAACTTCTGGCCCCTTTGTTTTCACCAGAAACGAATCCAAATATTTAGATATGCTCTCAGTGTCACAATTAAATTAGAAATTTTGCCTAGAATGAAATCTCCAGAAAAGTGAAATTGTTGGCCATGTATGTACAGGCAATGATAATAAAAGTAAGGTTTAAAACAACAAGCATCTCATGAGAATTCAGAATCAGTACTTTCTTTGTTATGATGGATGCAAGGAAAAAGGGTAGTGCAATATACCTTTAACTCTTACAGGAATGTTTTTCTACCTTGAGAATTTGGCAATAGTTAGAAAACCACCATCATGAAAGGCCTCTGCCCCCAGTAGCATGATTTAAAGTGGCTGTCTCAGAAAGAATCTGCCCACAGCCACTAGTTAATTCATAGAGTTGAGGTCACATTTATTTTAAAGAGTTGACCAGTTAAATATAAAGAAAGCTTTCCTTTCTAACAATGAGTAGAGAATTATGGTTAAAAATATTATTCATGAGCAATCCACAAAATGATTCTTGGGTCAAATGTAGCATTAACCATGGGGATTTGGCCATGGACTCCAGATGCAACAGTATATGGGATAGCCTTATCTTCCTGCCCAATCTCTCTTGATAAGATTGTGCTGGTAGAAAGTGAAAACTGTTCAGGTAGCCTTGGAGACAGATTGTCCCTGAGAAATGGGAAGCACGATCACAGAGAAAAGCATCATGGTAACCTCACATATTTTATAACAAAGTTGTTTGCAGGTTTCATTGAGTTGCATATATATATATATAGCATTCGTGTTTGGGGACAAGTATTTTTATTATAAAAACTAAAAAAATGATCTTTGCCTTTAAACTGTGATTCTATACCTTAACTAGGCATGGTTTTTATTAAAAAACCCAAAACAAAAATACTGCCAGAGTGCCCATAGTAAATATTCATAAGGTAATGAGAGAAAGATTTTTATCTAACAAGATTCAGTGAATTTATTGGTGTTTAACTCTGTATTAAACCAGGAAAAACGATCTAATATAAACAGCATTATCTTTTTAGAACAACTGTAGTTCTATTGGTTAACAAGTATAAGCATGTCAATGAGCTTTGGTTACCTTTTTTTGAGACAGTGTCTTGCTCTGTCCCCTGGCCTAGAGTGCAGGGGCATCATCATAGCTCATTGCAACCTCCAACTCCTGGGCTCAAGTGATCCTCCTGCCTCAGCCTCCTGAGTAGCTGGGAGTATAGACACTCCCCACAACACCTGGCTAATTTTTTCTATTTTTAGTAGACATGGGATCTCACTCTTTTTCAGGCTTGGTTACACTTTTTAAGCCAGATTCTTCCAAGTGCCTAAGGCTTTGCCTATAGAAAACTAGCATCACGATTCCGTAAAACAACTACTTCAAACACGGTACAACGGGCCATTTGCAGTACAGAAAGCACAATACCTATTGGACTGAATGCTCCAATTTTATAAATAGTTTATACATTTAAATTAGGCAGGCAGCTTCAGTCATCCCCTACCCCTATCCTCACCCTTTAGTAAATTATCGGTCTGTTAAGGTATACTAAAGCTTTCAGGCTATCAAGGTTCTATTTCTATATTTTTACATTTTAGAATTTCTTTCTATATTTTTAATCAGAATCATATCTTCATCAGAGACTTGCTGAGGAGTACACTGGCAGATGAAAGGCTTACTATATCCAGCTTGCTAGCAAAGATAATTTATTGAGAGTGTAGCTTGTGCGTAATAAGTAATTCCCCTATTGCAGTTGTCTAACCTATTGTTTGTCATCTTCTTGTTAAGAATTCAGGGTGGCGAGGCAAAAACACCTATTCAAGGTTCTGGATAACCCATGAGAACAGGCAGAGTTACCTGCGTAATTACAACTGTGTTGAAAGCTCTTGAAAAAAGTATTTAAAGCTTTACTACTATCTTTGATGCCTATTCAAAATGCTTCAATATTTATCCTTATTTTTGAGACAGGGTCTTGCTCTGTTGCCCTTTTCAAGTGCAGTGCCCTCATCATAGCTCACTGCAACCTCAAACTCCTGAGCTCAAGCCATCCTCCCACCTTAGCCTTCCGAGTAGCTGGGACTACAGCCTGAGTAGCTGGGACTACAGGCACACACCACCACACCCAGTTAATTTTTCCATTTTTTGTAGAGATGGGGTCTTGCTCTTGCTCAGGTTGGTCTTGAACTCCTGGTTTCAAGTAATCCTCCTGCCTTGGCCTCCCAAAGTGCTAGGATTACGGGCATGAGCTACCACGCCAGGCCTATTTATCCTTTAAAAAAGAATTTCTGGTGTTATTTTCAGAAGCAGTAATTATGCTTTCACTAAACCCCTTCTAGTCTTATTCAGGAAGGCTTTAGAGGGGAAAGTATAAGTTTGAGTTTAGCACATTAATTAAACTTCAAGGGGTCTAGGACTTAAACTAAAATCCAAATACTATCTCATGGATTCTCAAATTGTCCACAACTCAGATGGGATGAGCTTGTGGTGATTTGGGGACTTTGTCTTGATCAACTGCAGAATATGGCATTATATAGTTCCTTTTTCTTTCTTCCTCCCCCACTGGTTTGTAAACAATCTAGACACATCGTTTTCTCTTCTGAATATTCAAGAAATGTCTCTCAAGTGTTCTCAGGTTGCCAGATGTTACCCTGATATTAGATGCTGATTGTTCTTTGTTCGAGGCAGGTAAGAGATTCATAATAAGACCCGATCCACATGGAGGACGTGAGGAAGAATCTGATCCGTTTTATATTTTTCCAAAGTCTTGTCCTTGGACATTCCCCTGCTCCTGTTTTCTGTTGAACCTAATTTCCCTTTGTGTTCTTTCTTTTATCATTCATTATGTTGTCTAAGTTTTATATCATGAATGGCGTCTGAGGGAAAATAAATAGAGGAAGAAGATGGGCATGTATCATATGAGATGGTGTATTTTATTTATCCTGGTATGACCAGTGCCCAGCTCATTGCTATACACCTAGATGGTGCTTCATAGGTGCTTTCTGAATGAATGGAAGAATGATGTTCAGAAACACAAAAAACAGTGAGTAATGGGAACACTTCTTCTATTTTTTCAGACAGGTCTTGCTCTTCACCTGGGCTAGATTGCAGTAGTGTCTTCATAGCTCACCGCAACTTCAAACTTCTGGGCTTAAGTGATCCTCCTGGTTCAGCTTCATTTCTTTTTTCTTTCTTTCTTTCTTTCTTTTTTTTTTTTTTGAGCATAGCACAAGAGGAAACAGGCTATGCTACAGAGACTGAAGTGAGACCATAGGAAAAAACATGTGACTCTAAGGGGTTTGAGACTTAAGGACTTTTTACTTGGGAAAGCTAGAAGCTCCTAAATTTGGAGAATTTAATGAGTGGAAGATAGATATTTTTGGAAAGTGGTATTCCCAGGCAAGGGTCTCAACCAATTCTGTTTCTATGTTGCTATTTTACAAGTATGATCTGTAGAACCGCTGCACCAAAATCCACTGGTGTGCTTATTTAATTTTAAACAAATATTACAAGTGATTCTTCTGCAAACTAAAATTTGAGAATAACTCTTCCAATCAATATTTCCATATATAGGCAGTCATCATCATCTCTTACCTGAATTTCAGCAATAGCCCTGCCTTGGTATTCTCACCTCTACTCCCTCTCTCCAATATATTCTCCACACAGCAAGCAACAGCCAGAGTGAACTTTGGATCATGTCACTTCACTGCTTTAAGTCCCTCAGTGATTTCCCATTACACTTAGAGTTAAGTCTGAACTCACTGTGGCCTACGAGGCCCTGCATGATCTTATTTGCTAATCTTATGTTATTTCTTACTTCCCTTCAGTCACCATAGTTCAGTCCACTGAGCTTTTAGTGCCCCAAAGAGGCCAAAGTCACTCACTCCTCAAGGACTGTACAGATGCTGTTTCTTCTGCCTCTTATGCTCACTCTTCCTCCTCCTAATCCTTCCTACCTCAGCTTACGTATTACTGATTCAGAGAGGCTTTTTCTCTATGGCCTAAGTATGGTAGCATAAAGTTAAGGTGATTGGGGCTGCAAATAGCAGAAAACCATAATCCAAACTGGCTAAAACAGTAGGGTGGGCTCTAGGCATGGCCCATTAGGCAGCCTGCCCTCCGAGATGCTGGCTAAGCCAGGTTCTGCGTGTTGAGGTCATCCCTAGGTTGATTGCCAGTTGGCTGCAGCAGTTCCAGGCATTGCATCCAGTCACAGCTGCATCTAGAGGGACAAGAGGAACTTGCTCTTCCTGGAGTTCTCAGGAGGAAGAAAGCCTTTTTCGGAACTCTCCTATCCCCAACAGATTTTTCTGTATGTCTCATTGGCCAGAATTGAATCACACGCTAATTTGTAAACCAATTACTGGTAGGTGGGAGTGAGGTTATTGTGATCACCCTTGATCAGGGGTTCTTATCCTATTTCATACTATGTATATCTTGGGCAGTTTTGTGAAGTCTACAGACTCCTTGTCAGAATAATGTTGTTATGATTTATTTATTTTTTCGAGACAGAATCTCGCTCTGTTGCCCCGGCAAGAGTGCAGTGGCGTCATCATAGCTCACTGCAACCTGAAACTCCTGGGCTCAAGCCATCCTCCTGCTTTAGCCTCCTAAATAGCTGGGACTACAGGCATGCCCCATGCGCCTGGCTAATTTTTTTCTATTTTTAGTAGAGATGGGGTGTCACTCTTGCTCAGGCTGCTCTCCTGAGCTCAAGCGGCCCTCCTGCTTTGGCCTCCCAGAGTGCTAGGATTACAGGCGTGAGCCATTGCACCTGGGCCAGAATAATGTTTTTAAATGCATACCATTGAAATCAACCATAAACAACTATACTTATCAAAATTACTAACTTTGTGATCTACTGATAAAATCTTTTGTTGATTACTATTAGATCCTAATGATAATAATTGGTATAATAACAAGTAGTGTAATTTTCAAGTAGTGATGAGTATAAATATTTGGAGATATTTGTAATGACTGTAATGTGACTTGAAAATATCTGTAATTTCTGTTGGTGACAAAGTCACAGGTACTATGAATACTATTTGGTTTGTTGCCTCCAGCCATAATTGAAGGGAATGCTAAATTTAATTTAGAGGTTAATTAAAATATAGATATGATTTCTTCCTCTCATCTAATATGTGGACACCCTGAACTTAATCCTGGATTAAGAGCCCCTGGCCTAGAATAATCATTTGAATATAAAATGATCTAGTAATGTATTTAAAGTATAAGTATAGTGCCTAACACATAGTAGGTGTTTAAGGAATGATAACTTAAAACACAGACATACAGAGAAATCTTGGGAATCAGAATCCCAAAATAATGTAATTTAAATCAATTAACTTTGTCCTCATAAACTAGGAATGGGATTTCAGTGCAATATATTAATATACTGCTCCAAAACAATTTCATATGTGAATTCCATGGCAGTTAGAAGAATGGCAAATGAGTGAAATTAACATGGTGGGTGAACTACAACTGTATCAAGAAATATTCAAAATCATACCAATCTTACTAAAGCCACTATTCAGAGAAAGTGACCCTTAATGCCGTGGTTCAGCCTCACCATTCACTGTGATTTATATGCCTGGACTATCGTTCCCTCTAGTCACATGGCTGATACTGGATAAAGACTTGGCTCTGCATTCTGTGGTGTGGTCACCTTGGCTCAATGCTGAGTGGTTCTGGCTTATACCAGTCATGGTTCTTCATTAATTTCTAGTTCCTGACCCTCCTCCTTTGAGAAGTATGTAATTTTATGACCATTAAGACATCATAATATTTTGGTCAGATAGATAAAAGGTCATCTTGACCCACAAGATGGGTGGGGGGAAGCATTTGCTTTTGTTCATCTGTCTGTTTGGGTTTGGAAGGAAAAATTTTAAAAAGATGTTTTTCTGTGACCTGATGACCATTCTTGTATGTTCTCTCCATAAAACAGAGTAACCTTCTGTATTTCTAAAAGTGTTATTTTATGATCAGAATTAACCCTGGTTTAGTTATTTGGAGGTATCATCTCCTTCTGGCTAAGTACCAAAGTTTTGGAGTCAGATAGACTTGAGCTCAAATTCTGACTCTGTTACATACTGTCTGTGTGATCCTGAGCAAATAATAATAATTAGCAGTAGCAGTTCTTGTAGCAGTAGTAATAGTAATAGCAGTAGTAATTTACATATTCAAGACTTAACACTTACCAGAATAAGTGCTTTCTAAAGACATTCTTATTTAATTTTTGTAACCGTAAGACATAGCTTTCATTATCATTCACACCTTAAAAGTGAGGAAATGAGGCTTACATAGATTATGTAACTTGCCTCTAAACTTCATTTTCCTTTCTTGCAAAGTAGAGATAATTGTGCTACCTGCCTCATAAGACTGTTGTAAGGATTAAATTGCTGTATGTTGCAGGTTTTTCAATGTATGATACATAATAAGTGCTTAGTAAGTGGCAGTGTTGGCTAGTATTTGTATACTTGATCTTATACAGCCAATGAGACCTTATTGTACTTCTGTTTACTTTACTAAAATAATAAGGTGATTGATTTTGCTTGTTCAAGGAGCAGATGATATGGATTATTAATAATTAGTACATGTGACTCAAGGGTAAATAAAATTCTAAGCTTAGTCTATGAGATCATGATATTTCCATCCCTTTTACTAAACAATTCCTAGGCCGTTATGAACTATGAACTGACAAGTGTAGTTGCTATTGTAATATTAAGAAATTCTTTAGAAAGGAATGTCTTTTATTTTTCTCTGCTCAATTCATTCTTATTCAAATTGTTTTGGTTTGCTTTTTAAATATTAGAATTTATACGTGAGTCCTTAATCCCATTCCAAATATTGCCAAATCAGGAAAGGGATGAGAGAAATATCTTAGGCCAAATATTGTTTCTCACAAAGGCATATTTTCAGTATGAAATTTCTCTACTTTTGGATTACTTCACACACACACAAAATGACGTTAATAGACTTGGCTGTTTATATCCAATGTCAAAATTTCACTTAAGAAGACACTAGGGGTGAAATACACAGTCTTTCACTAAGAAGTCATCTGTCTAGTATTTACTGAGCTGTAATGAACCAATTTTTTGTGAACAAAGAGTTCCCTGGCCAGCAGGAAAGCTCCTCGTAGCCTTGGTTGTGAGTGCCACCTGCTGGATGCTGTACACAAAAACGTTCCTGTACCTCAACCTAAGAATGGTGCATCATTTGCAGTTTTTGATGGGAAAGTGTCCAAGTAACACCCCTTTGATTTTATTAATATTAATAGGTCACAAGGACAGCTCTAATGTCTAATGAGTAATGTGGTCTTTGGGTAAGCATGCAGATTTATAAGAAAAACATACTCAGGAAACAAACTCAATGCAAAAACTATTCCACTGGGCTATTACTTATAAGCTTGCCAGTGCCAAGAGTGTAGTAAATAGTCCTCTGTTTATGTTCTGAGCTCACTGATTTTTATGCATTGGTGACATAGGCAGTTGGTGGGTGGCTTTTTACCATAGGAAGCCTGTACATCTATCTTGCAGCAGGGTAGGGAATTAGGGGCCCCTTGACTGTGATGGCTTTGTTGCCAAACATGTAATCTTGTCCTATAATTTTTTTTTTTGTCTGAGACAGGGTCTTGCTCTGTCACCCAGGCTGGAATGCAGTGAAACAATCATGGCTCCCTCTATGGCAACTCCTGAGCTCCAGTGATCCTCCTGCCTCAGTCTCCCAAGTAGGTGGGACTACAGGTACCCCACCCCACCTGGCTATTTTTTTTTTGTTTTTGCAGAGATGGGGTCTCACTATGTTGCCCAGGCTAGTCTTGAACTCCTGGGCTCAAGCAGTTTTCCTGCCTAGGCCTCCCAAAGTTCTGTGATTACAGGCACAAACCACTGTCCCCAGCCAGAATTTTGGTTTTAGAGCCACAGCCCCAGTTGGTATTTAGCCCTTTTGCATCACTTTATTCTAATGAGCTCTGTGGAAATAATGTCATCTGTGACCTGTGGGGTAATTTGGTAGATTGGGACTCAGAAGAGCACAGTGGCAACCTGTAATTTCCATTGAGGGCAAGAAGGTAGCAATCACTTTTCAGAGGAAGTAGATAGATGTCTTGGTCTATTAGAACTTCATGAAGCTTCTGGCACACTGGTCTTGGGAAAGACATGAACTTGTATAGCACTGTTTGTGTACTAGCTACCTGGGTGAGGAGGAGGGAGAGGTCCCTTGAGAAAGGGACAGTCATTTAGTCTTCCTTGGGTCATTCTTGATCACTTTTGCAGAAATTTTAAAGTTCCAGGAGTTGGTCCCTACCTTATCACTGACCCAAGCATTGTCTTTAGTATATTCTTAATGTTATGAGGCCAGTTTTCTGCTTTTAGAATATTGCAGTAGTTGGTGGCATATGTCTCTTCTGCCCTGGTTCCTTTTTCCTAACACTGAAAAACATCATGCATAATACACAAAAGAGTCTTTTGGGACAAAGAAAAAAATTCTCTTTTTTTTTGTTCCAAGGTTGATTAGTAAGTATTTGTGGCTAAATTTCTAAATCTACAAAATAGGATTGTGTTTGGAAGGGGCTCAAGGCATATAAAGCTTTCTGGTTATGTCCAGCTCAGGTCCCTCATAACATAAGGAGGTTGGAATTCAGTATTTTATGAGAAAATGATGGGTGTTTGGTGAGATTGTCCCAAATATTTCTAGTGACAACAATCTATATTGGATGAGATCACATGACATTTGGTACTCTTGCCTTTATGGACATCTATGCCAAGCTAGAAAACAGAACAGAGATGTTCCCTTTTTCAACTTCAATGGCACAACCAGCTCATGAAATTGAGGCACCCTGTCCTTGCTAATGATTGCACATTCAGATTTGTTACTTTTCTCTACATGTGTATCCTGATTTCACTCAGGTTTGTGGCCTGGAAAACCCTGGAGCTACTCTTCATTGGAGGTAAATTCCTATTTATCATTTGTCTCTAGGATCTCTCAGGATGCTTTGCCACTTCTATGTTTCTTGTACTTTTAGTCTGGGGCACCATTTATCAATTCTTGGATTTCCATTTGCTTCCTCCAGCTCCTCCTGCCCCATAATACCCAACCCGTGGCAATTTTTTTCTTTTTTTACTGTGTCCTTCAAATTGTTTGACTTGTTCTTATAGTTGGCCCAATGATGTGGTGTCATGTATATTTGTATCAGATCTGTAGAATCTTCCTGATTTTACACTGACCTGATTTTAGTGATATTCTTAGCCTTCTCATCATTGGGCTCTCAAAAATGCTCTCCGGCAGAAATTTGGTTCTGAGCCCAGATAGAACAGAAGAGAAATCACAGAGCTACGCAGTTACATGCTATAGAACTCACCAAGTTTTGCAAAAAGAATTTGAAACAAGACAGGAGTGGAAGTGCAAATCTCAGTGGGTTCTTAATGTTTCATCACAAAGTTTTGTGGTAAAACCAAGATGAAACCACAAGCTTCACTGTTGGCCAGACCAGCACTGGAAGAATGATTGATTTCAAGGTCAGGAGCCAAGGTCAGGAGGAAACTTGGCTTGTTTTATTCATATGTTCAAACACCAGACCTACTGAGTTTTGCTTGGTTTGGGGTTTCCAAAACAGAAAGCACAAAGCTGAGGCCTGGGGTCTAAGGGGAGGGGAAATTCATTCTGTCTTGGTTTGCACTTTAGCAATGCCAAGGTGAGGGATTTTATCTCCACAGTTACTAGTAAAAACTTATTTACTTACACTGTTCTTTGGAAATTTACAAAAACAAAGCATATCATTTTTTTCTGTGTCTCTACCCAATAGGAAGACCAGGATTCTTCTTCCAGAGTCTCCAGACATTTCTGTAGACCAGAGAAAGATTTATTTCTTGAAAAATTTTATGCCTGTGATTACCAGGACTTATAAACTATATTCAATTTCTTTGGCTTAATATTTGGGTAACTCTCTAGGGGTAAAGGTAGCAAGGTTGCTTTTTCTGAAAGAGCTGGACCTAGTCCAAACGTCTGAAAAAAATCATGTTGCTCTTTCAGAAGGAGGATTTGAGGAAAACAAAAGAAACAGTTATGCTTAGAACCTAGCACCCATTCCTCAGTGGAGTGTGGGAAATGTGGCATGTGAAAGATTCATTTCCTTGGTAACTTGTGGATAGTCCAAGTTCTGATTAGAGTATCATGAGTGGATGGCCTGAGGCTGGGAGTGACTCTTGTTGTACCAGAACCAAGTCTTCTAAGAGGTGGAAAAATTCATCAAGTCAGATATCCTTTCAGCTGCAAATTATTGAAAAACTTTCTATAAGGCTTCAGTCTTATCATGCATTATTTGTTTGTTTTGTTTTGTTTTGTTTTTTTGAGATAGAATCTTGCTCTGTCACTCTGGCTAGAATGCAGTGGTGTCATCATAGCTCACTGCAACCTCAAACTGCTGGGCTCAAGAGATCCTCCTACCTCAGTTTCTGTAGCAGCTGGGACTACAGGCTTGCACCACTGCACTCGGCTGATTTTTCTATTTTTAGTAGAGACAGGCTCTTGCTATTGCTCAAGCTGGTCTCAAACTCCTGACCTCAACTGATCCTCCTGCCTTGGCCTCCCAGAGTGCTAGGATTACAGGTGTGAGCCACCACACCTAGCCCATTATTTGTTTTGTTCAACAGGAATTCCAACGCTGGTAAGGTGGTTCACCAATGCCATCAGGAACCTAGACTTTTCTTCATTCCACTCTGCTGTCATCCTTTTTTTTTTTTTTTTGAGACACTCACTGTGTTGCCCAGGCTAGAGTGCCGTGGCATCAGCCTAGCTCACAGCAACCTCAAACTCCTGGGCTGAAGCAATCCTTCTGCCTCAGCCTCCCGGGTAGCTGGGACTACAAGCATGAGCCACGATACCCGGCTAATTTTTTTCTATATATGTTAGTTGGCCAATTAATTTCTTTCTATTTTTTTTTTTTTAGTAGAGATGGGGTCTCGCTCTTGCTCAGGCTGGTTTCCAGCTCCTGACCTTGAGTAATCCGCCCGCCTGGGCCTCCCAGAGTGCTAGGATTACAGGCATGAGCCACCGCGCCCGGTCTGCTCTCATCCTTCTTTTGGTCACCTTAGGATCTCAAGATGGCCGCTATAATTCCAGACTTCATGTCTGCATTCCAGACAGGGAGAAGAAAAAAAGGAGCTAAAGGCCAAAGGGCAAAGAGTTAAGGGCAAAATGGTTAAAAGGTCCATTTTATGAGGAAAATGAGTCTTTACTCAGAATACTCACACAGCAGATTTTCGCATATTTTTTTTCTGTAAGTATGTAGGATGTTTTAATCTTTTTTTTAATTTCAGCATATTATGGGGGTACGAATGTTTAGGTTACATGTTTTGCCTTAGCCCTCTTCCCCCCCATAGTCAGAGCTTCAAGCATGTCCATCCCCCAGATGGTACGCATCGCACTCATTATGTATGTATATACCCATCCCCTCCTCCCCCTCCCATCTGCCCGACGCCTGATAAATGTTATTCCGATATGTCCACTTAGGTGTTCATCAGTTAATACCAATTGGCTGGTGAGTACATGTGGTGCTTATTTTTCCATTCTTGGGATACTTCACTTAGTAGAATGGGTTCCAGCTCTATCCAGGAAAATACAAGAGGTGCTATATCACCATTGTTTCTTATAGCTGAATAGTACTCCA